>RJWM01017414.1:0-14818 GCA_004363535.1 Dasyprocta punctata | reverse complement strand
TGTAGTCAACTAGCAAGATTACAAGGAGAGTGACTTCGGTAACATTGATCCAATGGGAAGTCACAATGCGGGCATGAGGCGGGACAAAACTACGGCCAACCAATAAGATCACAAGTATAACTGCTTAGGTGATACTAATTACATGGAGATCAAATGGGGAAGCAAGTCATGTAGCAAGTGTACCTAGACCGGAACAAGGACTTTTCCTGAAAGGAAGATTTTGGTCCCCCACCCTAGGTTATGGATACCTATTTAGAATATCAATCATTGTTCCTCCCCAAGGGAAGAATCTAGGTGTAATCATTCCATCTTTAGTCTTGAGGTCTGGATTTTAACAAAATGCTCCTCCGCCCACAGGTGCAACGTATCTGGACTAACTCCACTGAGGGCCCAGCCCTGCCTGCCTGCCTATGATATTCCTAACAGCAGTCCGTGACACGAATGTGTCCAGCGATGGCCTGCTCCAAGCTGCTCCTGACTGGGGAGGTGTGCAGAGCAGAGCCCAGATGTCAGGAGACGCCACCTCCGGCGGGCGAGACTCCCTGCCCTCCTCCTGCTCACCATGCAGGCCTCGGGTTCGGGGCGCTGCCCACAGCTGCACTGAGGCGTGGCCCAGAGCCCTGCTTATGCCCCTGTGCTGGAAGTCACAGCTGTCTCTGAAGAGTGGGGACCACCTGGGTTCCAAGGCCCCTGGAGATCAGGGAAAGGACAAAGCCAGGAAAGATTTCCCGGTGATGAACTGACTATCAACTGTGGGGAGCCATCCTCAGAGATGTACTTTTGCCGTGAGGCCTGCATGTAGGAGCTGAGGCCTGAGCTAGATTGCCCCGCCCGTCGAGTGAGCCAAGTTGGCGCTCGTTTCCTGTCTCCTGGTCGTTAACAATCCCGCTGTAGATGATCTCTGCCTGGTGACTAATGACGCCAACCAATGATAATGTACCCCCCGAGATGATCTGATTGGAGGATGTAACGGTACTTATTTGGGTTCCCGCCCTACGCGCGGGGAGAAGCACGGAAGGAGCCGTCACGGACGGACGCATGTGAGGCTTCTCAGGGCGTATCGTACCGGGGACGATTAAAGCTTGCCTACTGCTGCACTGAGTCGTGTGTGTTTTCCTGCCGGCCGGGACAAGCGCGCGACAATCAACAGTGCTACCACACGTGACTGCACATGCTCCAAGATACCCAGGAGGCTAAGGCAGGGGGAACGTACATCCCAGGCCAGCCTGGGTTACTTAGTGAGACTAGGTCTCAAAATAAAAAAATGGCCAGGGTGGTGGCACACACCTGTAAGACTAGCACTTGGGAGGCTGAGGCAGGAGGATCACCAAGAGTTCCAGGCCAGCCTGAACAACACAGTGAGACCCTGTTTCAAATTGAAACAAAGCAAAACAAAAAGCTTCACTGAAATACAGTCAAAAAAACCTAAATAAATGTAACAGTTTCTATTCTTGGGTAGAAAGACTGAGCATTGTTAAAATGTACCCACAGAGCTGGGCATGGTGGCTCACGCCTTTAATCCCAGCACTCGGGAGGCTGAGATAGGAGGAGCTTTGTGAATTCGAGGCCGGCTTGGGCTACAACGCAAGCACAGGGCCAGCCTGAGCTACATAGTACGACCCATTCTCAAAATACTGGGGCTGTGAGTTTGATTCAGTGGCTTAACCACCTGTATGGTAGACGCAGGGTTGTGAGTTCAATCCCCAGTGCTGCAAAGAAAAAAAAGTATTGTAAATTTTTTCTGAAACCTTTTCAAAAAATAATTTTGCCTCTGAAAGGATTTAGCTGCAAGCAAACCATCTAATTTGTAAACCGTTTCTCAGCAAGTGTGGCACACGCTGGGAATTTTGGACGGGAAATAACCTAGTCCACCACCGCTTGTCTGCAAATGTAGTAACTGTTTTTAGTCAGTCAAGGACATCGGCATAATGTTCCGTTCGTAGACAGCTAAGCTCATGTTTCTTGATTCTGATGTATTCATTTTATTTTCCTATCTTGGGAGTCAATCCTTTTATACCAGCCCCCTCCCCCAAACTTTCCCCACGTCACCTAAAAGCCCAGGCGCCCCCTGCAGGGCAGGAGGCGGAATAGGGCGGCTGGGTGCCGGGGCCCCCTCCACCCTCAGGCCTCTGGTCAGGCCCCAGCTCCAAAATCTGCGCCCACCCCACGAACTGGGAAAATATCTTAGCTAATTGTCCATCAGACAAAGGACTTCTATCTAAAACATATAAAGAATTAAAAGAAATCAGGCCCCTAAAATTCAAGAACCCAATCCAAAAATGGGCATCTGAGATGAATACACACTTCTCAAGAGAAAGAAATACAAATGGCAAATAAATATATGAAAAAATGTTCAACATCAATGGTCATTCGGGAAATACAAATTAAAACAACGCTGAGATTCCATCTCACTCCAGAAAGAATGGCCAAGATTCAAAAATCAACTAACAACAAATGCTGGAGGGGCTGTGGGGAAAAAGGAACTCTTCTCTACTGTTGGTGGGAGTGTAGACTGGTGCAGCCACTGTGGAAAACAGTGTGGAGATTCCTCAAGAAGCTAAGATTAGAGATCCCATTCAACCCAGCTATCCCACTTCTGGGCATTTTCCCAGAAGAACTGAAAACATCATACCACAGTGATTTCTGTGCACCCATGTTTATAGCAACACAACTTGTAATAGCCAGATCTTGGAAACAACCCAAGTGCCCATCAATCAAAGACTGGATAAAAAAGATGTGGTATTTTTATACAATGGAGTACTACTCAGCTATTAAGAAAGATTGCATTGAGACTTTTATAAGTAAATGGTCACGACTTGAGACCATACTCCTAAGTGAGATAAATCAAATCCACATGTGTAAATACTGTACTGTCTCCCTAGTGTAAGAAATGGAAAAAGTATATATGATCCAAAATCTATAATAAATACTATGTAAGGGCAAAAAGCAGCTCGAAGAGCAAAAGTAATTGGGAAGGGAAAAAGGGGAAAGAGAAAAGGGAAAAGGAAAAGATATAAATCTGTATATATGTATATGTAAGATAACTAAAATGAACACACTGCTGAATGTATTCATTATTGAGAAAGAACAATTAATACTCATATGATTGGATCAATTTTACATGTCTATATCTGTTAATGTAAGTAACCATATTGAAGATAACAATATGCAGTATTGCAACCATTGTCAAGTTTCTATCATCCTGTTTTGTAAACCTGCAATGTTACTGTTGTGCATTTACTCTAGTCGTTTGTCTGTTTTGCTTGTTGTCTTTGTTATATATGTCGTTTTTCTTCTTCTTCTTCTTCGCTTAAATAAAAAAAAAAATCTGCGCCCAGGAGTCCTGGTGCCCAGCGGGCAAGGGGGTGGGGCAGAAAGACCGGGGCCGAGGCCGCTCCCGGGACGGCGCTTTCCACCTGCGCCGGTTAGCGGCGTCCGCGCGCTTTGCTGGTTCTGCACCTCTACACCCGCGAGGGTCTAAGCTGAAGTCGGGCTGCCAGGCTGTGAAGGGTGTGGCTGCTGTGGATTTGGGGGTGATGAGAAATAAGACAAAATCCAACAGTAAGCAGAGGCAGAGGCTTGCCCTGGGAAATGAAGTCCTGCGTGCGCTTCCAAGAGGATCCGATTAGTGTCGGTCAGTCTAATAATGAGTGTCTTGCTTTAAAAGCAGCAGGTTTTATTGTCCTTGCTCTGTAGAGGGGGAAACCGAGGCTGGCTTGTAGTGGTCTTGCTAAGATTCAGTTAGCACAGCTGTGATATAGGAAAAATGATCCCAGACCTCCAAATGAGATGGGAGAATGAAACTCCCAACCTACTGTACGTCCAGCACAAGATCGTGTTCTCTAAAAATCGAAGAATGAGTTTTAGGAACAACAGAGGGTAAGAGCAGAATATTATTTATTGAGGGAAAGAAAGCTTCTGTCTGAGGGACAGAAGGGGACCCGAGTGGGTTGCCAGGGACTCTGTCATTTTCAGGGACTTTTATAGAATAAAATCATGATGGGGAAAACTGGGAATTTGCAAGGCAGATGGGCATAAGGTGGGACATAACCATGGTTAACCAATAAGACTAATGGCCCAGGTAAAATTGATTAAATCAAGGACAAATGAGGAAAGGAGTCACGTAGTAAGCAGGGATGCTTAACAGTAGTGACTCTTCCTGTAGGGGGTTGGGATGCTCACTCCTAACTTCCTTAGGGTGATACAGAACTATTTAGAATATCAATCCTTAGGATATGGGTGCACTTGTTCTGCCTTTTGTCTTGAGATCTGGTCCCCAGCAGGAGGTGCCTGTCTCCTCAGAGGTTACAAGGTATCTGAACTTCTGCACTGGTTCCTTTGAGGGCCTAGCCTTGTCTGACTGCCTATAATATTTTTGTCTAACTCAGTTTTCCTGTAACAGCTGGACGTGTTGGCACTCACTTCTAATCCTAGCACTCTGGAAGGCTGAGGCAGGAAGATTACAACTTCTAGCCCCGCCCTGGCAACTTACCGAGGCCCTGAATCAAATAAAAAAGTGTAAACGGACTGAGAATACAGCACAGGGCCAAGGCCCGGGGTGCAATCTCTAGCGCCACACATGACAGGACAGGTTTGGCCACCACCGCTGGACCTTGCTTTTTCTCCTAAAGTGAGAGGAAAGGACGAGGAATTCAGCGCCTTGCGCTCACTGCCATTTTTTTTTTTTTTTTTTTTTTGGCACCGGGGATCGAACTCACAACCTCGCGCCTGCCAGGGCAGGCGCTTAAGGCATTGAGCCAAACTCCCGGCCCTGGTTTTTTTTGAGGCAGGGTCGCACTATGTAGCTCAGTGAACCTGCCTGCAGGTCCTAAAAGAAACGGGGGTCTCGAGGAGAGGGCATGAGATGGGGGAGGGCAAGGCTGGGGAGAGAGAAAGGAAGACAAGACGAGCAATCCCGATCAAGTCTTTGTTTATTGCGGAAATGTTCAAGGTTTATATAGAAACGGGAGTGGAAGTTGTCATCGTATGGGGGCGTGGACAGGCCTTCGTCACTTCCTGGCGGGACAGGGGAGGATCATGGGAAATGTAGGCTGACGCACCGGATGCCCACAGGCGAGAGAGGCGGAGAGGCAGCTGTGAAGCTTTACCGCTCTCTACAGCTCAGGACGGCCCTGCACTCGCGTTGTAGCCCAAGCCAGCCTCGAACTCACAACGCTCCGCCTACCTCAGCCTCCCGAGTGCTGGGATTAAAGGCATGCGCCACCACACCCGGCTGCTCACTGCCATTTTAATGAAGAAACGCCGATTCCTTAGGCGACACTTCGCAGGGAACTGAAAAGCTGGTGACATTCTTGTTACTGTGCCGCAAGGAAGCTCGAAAGACACCGCTCCTGGGAGGCTCAGGGCATTGGTTCCCAGCAATGACTCATTGTCACGAAACACGACCTGGCGGTGGGTCAGGAGTTGCTTGTCCTTGTGGAGTCCTTGGAGCTGAACCTGTTCAAGGCACGGAGTGGTTTTTCAAGTGCCAAACACTTCGGGGACGAGGATGGCTGTGCGGGAAGCAGGTGGACACGCGGGGACAGTGACCCGGGGCTGCAAGAGGGAGACACAGAGTGGCAAAGGCGCAGGGTTCAGCATCTCTGCACCCCTGGACCACGCGCCCTGCGGGCAACGTGGCTCCCACAGTGACAGCCGCATTTACAGAAGCATTTACACTGCAGATTGAAAAGGATGAGAAGCGAAACAGATAATTTTTAAAATAACTGTTTTACCTCTTTTTCCCTTACTCCTAAAAACCCACTTTACACGTGTGCGCACACACACACACCAACTTGTTTCGCACATATATATTTGCATTATATACGCGTTTTTTTGTTTTTGGAAGCACCAGGGATCGAACTCACAGCCTCACCCTGCCAGACAGGCACTTAAGCCACTGAGCCAAACTGCCAGCCCTGGTTTTTTGAGGCAGGGTCGCACTATGTAGCTCAGGCCGGCCTTGTGCTTGCGTTGTAGCCCAAGCCGGCCTTGAACTCACAACGCTCCTCCTACCTCAGCCTCCCGAGTGCTGGGATTAAAGGCGTGCGCCACCACACCCGGTTTATATACACGTTTATAATTAGGGTGAGTTTGCTAGTGATGCAGGAGTTGGGGAATTGGCACCTGCACAGAACACATCCTAATCACTTTCAGTCTCTTTATTCCCCTCCCAAATACCCCCCACACCCCTGAGAGTGTTTTTCTAATCCAAGTCATTGGACTAAATATGCTTTACTATTTTGGTAATTTCAAAAAAACAATTTTTTGGTTTATTGTTTGTTTGAGACAGGGTTTTGTTTCGTTTTAGACAGGTCTCGCCATATAGACCAGGCTGGCCTCAAACTCACAATGATCCTCCTGCCTCAGTTTCCAAGTACTGTGAGACAGGGTCTTACTACTCAGTTTAACTCAAGGGTGTCCTCCCACCTCAGCGTCCTGAGTGCTGGGATCACAGGCCTGCATCACCATGCCCGGCTATTTTGGAAATTTTTTATTTAACACTTCAATATAAAGCTGGATGAAGGTCTGTTTCTAAATCCAATTCATGTTGTTGCTTGCATGTAATAACCACCGAAGCTGAAAATACAAATGACCTTATGAAGATCCTTAGATCCAAAGAGAAGAAGAAAAAAATGAAAACCTAAACCAGAAGCAGCGCATCATTGGCCGGGTTCATTAACCCGGCTCCGGGTTTTCGGTTCCACCCAACAGCGACACAGAGTATTTTCACTGCGGTCCCCTTGCTAGAATGGCCCCTCCTCTCATTAGTCTCCCACACCGAGTCAGGGTCGCGTGTGTATTTTTAACAAATGGGCCCAAAACCTAGTGTAAGTCTTAATTTGGGAGAGTTTTAAACAGAGTGGAAAACCCTAAATTTTAAAATGCTGGGATAGCCGGGCGTGGTGGCACACGCCTTTAATCCCAGCACTCGGGAGGCTGAGGTAGGCGGAGCGTTGTGAGTTTGAGGCCGGCTTGGGCTACAACGCGAGCACAAGGCTGACCTGAGCTACACAGTGCGACCCTGCCTCAAAAAACCAGGGCAGGGGGTTTGGCTCAGTGGTGCGAGGTTGTCAGTTCAATCCCCGGTGCCGCAAAAAAAAAAATAAATAAAAAATAAAATAAAATGCTGGGATAGGAGAATCTTTACAGGTGGCTCGGGTTTCAGAAAGATGGGATGGGGGAGTCAGGAGGGATGGGGCGGGGGAAGGAAAGGGATGGAGGCACAGAATGTTAATGTACAAATGTAAATATATTCATTATTTACTCAAACACATACTGTTATGGTTTATACATTGTGTCAACTTGAGAGGTCTAGAAGCTTAAGTAAGGCAGCAGCTCTACATCCTGGGGTGTAAAGCACCAGCAGTTACCTATTCATCCTGTCAATTTGAGGTCAGAAGTTTAGCTGAGAGACTCAGCAGGGAGCCAGGGGTCTTACTTTGTAAATATCCTCCTCCTGTACAAAGAAAGGCAAGGAGATTTGTGAATGCACCACTCACCCTGGTGGGGAGGAGGGTCCTGTGTACCTAATAAGGGAGGAAAAGAGGCTTGCTCTTGCCCCTTTTACTGTGGCTATTTTTTTTTTTTTTTTTTTTTTTTGCGGCACCAGGGATCGAACTCACAGCCTCGAACCTGCCAGACAGGCGCTTAAGCTGCTGAGCCAAACTCCCGGCCCTGGTTTTTTGAGGCAGGGTCGCACTATGTAGCTCAGGTCGGCCTTGCGCTCACGTTGTGGCCCAAGCCCACCTCGAACCCACAACGCTCCGCCTACCTCAGCCTCCCAAGTGCTGGGATTAAAGGCGTGCGCCACCACGCCCGGCTTACTCTGGCTGCTTTTGCTTGGCTGCTGCTTTGAAGTGTTACCCCAGTGCCATGCCACTCTGCCTTGGAGCCAGCTGATTATGGACTGAAGCCTCCAGAAACTGTAAGATAAATAAACCTTTCCTTCCCTAATTTAGGGTGTCAGGTGTTTTGTGTCAGCAACAAATGAAAAGTAACTAAGGCACATACTAATAAAACATTTTCAAAAGAAAGAAAAAAAAACCTACATCAGAAAAAAAATTTCCCAATATTAAGCGTGGGAAGAAGTTAGGTTAAGCGTGTTTTTTTGTTTGTTTTTTGTTTTTTGTTTTTTGTTTCTTGTTTTTTTGTAAAAATAATTATTAGCTGGGCATGGTGGCGCACGCCTTTAATCCCAACACTCGGGAGCCTGAGGTAGGAGGAGCGTTGTGAGTGCAAGGCCGGCTTGGGCTACAATGAGAGCACAAGGCCAGTCTGAGCTACACAGTGCGACCCTGCCTCAAAAAACCAGGGCCGGGAGTTTGGCTCAGTGACTTAAGTGCCTGTCTGACAGGCGCGAGTTTGTGAGCTTGATGTAACCAATGCTCTATCCCAACAAAAACTCTCAATTTAAAAGGTCAATTGAAAAAACTAGAGCTCTTTATTAGCACAGGCCTGGCGACGCAGCGACCCCATATGCATAGGGAAGACTGCGCGCCGAGCTGAGGAAACAAACCGCTTTTAAGCAGTAAAACCGCAAACACCTGGGGTGGGGGATGGTTTCGTTGAGGGGTTTACACCTGGCTAGGTTTCGGGGAGCGGCACGATACAGAACAGGAACACGGCGCTTTGGAAAGCACAACTTGTGTGTATCAAGGCATTACGTCTTTACAGGAGCAGTACAAGGGGGTACTCTCAGGCAACAAGGGGGCTCACGCGTTACAACGGAGCTCAATCCCCAGTGCTGCAAAAAAAAAAAAAAAAAATTATTAAAGCTGGGCGTGGTGGCGCATGCCTTTAATCCCAGCACTCGGGAGGCTGAGGTAGGAGGAGCGTTGTGAGTTCAAGGCCAGCTTGGGCTACAATGCGAGCGCGAGGCCGGCCTGAGCTACATAGAGCAATCTTGCCTCAAAAAATCAGGACCAAGGGCCGGGAGTTTGGCTCAGTGGCTTAAGCACCTGTCCGGCAGGTGCGAGGTTGTGAGTTCGATCCTCGGTACCAAAAAAAAAAAAAAAAAAATTGTTAAAGTAGCACATTTCTGAGTATGAAATACATTCCAGACATTTGTTTTTATAAATGTGGTCAATGCCAGATGTGGTAGCACACACTAATCTCAGCACTCGGGAGGCTGAATCAGGGGGATCACTATGAATTCGAGGTCAGCCTGGGCTACATAGAGAGACCCTGTCTCAAAAAACAAACAAAATAAAACCCAAACACAAGTAAATAAATAAGCCGGGCATGGTGGCGCATGCCTTTAATCCCAGCACTTGGGAGGCTGAGGTAGGAGGAGCCTTGTGAGTTCGAGGCCGGCTTGGGCTACAATGCAAGCGCAAGGCTGGCCTGAGCTACACAGTGGACCCTGCCTCAAAAAACCAGGGCCAGGAGTTTGGCTCAGTGACTTAAGCACCTGTCTGACAAGGTGCGAGGTTGAGAGTTCAATCTCCGGTGCCACAAAAAAAAAAAAAAAAAGTAAATAAATAAATGAAAGGTGGTCAACAATTTGAATCCGGTCTCTGTGCAAGAAAAATACACGGCAGGTCTTTCAGTTTAGTAAGCCTCTGCGCTCCCTTGCGCTGTGATGAGCAGTAGCGTGCAGGAATGCTACCAATAGCTTTGTGCTCTCTCTGCTGCGGATTGAAAAGGCCCGGATGTTTTCTGCAAGGGCTGTCACCCACAGGCGCAGTCCATGTCTCCTCCCCTCAAGCCCAAGGATGCTTCCGGCCGCTCTCAGTGAAGGAGCCAGACTTCAACCCAGGTTAGAAATGCTCAGGCCAGTGTAGGTCCCGCGCGGGGCGCCAAGCTGGGTGATTCCCGCTGCTGTGCAGGCGACACAGCGGGGCGCACAGACGGAGGCCAGGCAGTGCGAATGATCTGCCCTGTGTCCAGTCCCCTTCTAGCTGCAGGTGGCAGTAACCATGGGAGGGACCCCAGATCCATGGCCCCCACATTCCTCACCCACAAATAGGGAGAGGCAAGGAACGAATGCTGTTTTGTCTAAGTGTGGGGAGCTTTGTTAGGCGGCAAAAAATAGTATACACCTATTACCTCATTTAATTCACACGGTAATCCTGAGTGGCTATCAGCCCCTCTGTGCAACTGAGGAGACTGGGCCAGGCCTCCCGGAACAGGCCTGTCATCCCAGCACCCTGGGAGGCTGAAGCAGGAGGATGCAGGTTGGAGGCCAGCCTGGGCAACTTAGTGGCTTAGCAAGACCCACCTCCAAATGAAAAATACAAAAGGGCTGGGGTTGTAGCTCAGCATTATGACTCTGGGATCAATCCCCAGTACAATCAATCAATCAACTAATCAATAAGAGGTTGGAAATTGCGCATCCAGCAAGAGCTAGGCATAACCACTCTATAAAAACAGTAATTGTCAGGCACGGTGGCACACACCTGTAATCCCAGCATTTAGGAAACTGAGGCAGGACGATCCCAAGTTTGGGTCCATCCTGGGTAACTGACAACTTAGCAAGACCCTGTCTCAAAGTAAGAAATTTTTTTTTTTTTTTTTTTTTTTTGCGGCACTGGGGATTGAACTCACAATCTTGCGCCTGCCAGGGCAGGCGCTTAAGCCGCTGAGCCAAACTCCCAGCCCTGGTTTTTTGAGGCAGGGTCGCACTATGTAGCTCAGCCCGGCCTTGCGCTCGCGTTGTAGCCCAAGCCGGCCTCGAACTCACAACGCTCCACCTACCTCAGCCTCCCGAGTGCTGGGATTAAAGGCGTGCACCACCACGCCTGGCTAGAAAGTAAGAAATTTTTAAAAGGCTGGGAGCACGTGTCTGGCCAGCGCAAGGTCCTGAGTTTGATTCCTGGTACCAAAAAATAAAAAAAAATAAAAATAAAAATATTTTAAAAGGCTGGGGTTGTAGCTCAGTGGGATGTGCTGGGCTCAATCCCCAGTAGCAAAATAATAATAATAATAATAGAAATATATACATATATATGCAGCTAAATGCCACTATACAGTGTTTGACACAGATGTCTATGTACACAAAAGCAAATATGTATTTCTAGTAAATAAGTACACATAGCTTATAAAAGATATCAGCTGACGAATAAATGGATAAACCTCAGAACGAAACGCACTGGTCACTGAGGGCACTGCCGTGGGGCTGGGCTGTGTCCCCTGGAGTTGGACTCCAGGCTCTGCGGGAAAAGAGTCCAGGTGGGGTCCACAGCAGAGGCGGGGGGTACAGGGGGGAGACAGATGGGGCGATGAGGGGAAGAGGAGCCCAAACAGAGCCTGGGGTTCTGAGGGAACAGAGAAGAAAAGTTGGTGGGAGGAGGAAGAGTGCAAGTGCGTTCTGGGGATTTGCCCGAGGGCGCAGGAGACAGGTGGTGGGTTCAGACCCCAGGGCCACGCCAGGCCTCTCGATGCCTCTCCAAGCGGGCTCGGGTCCGGGAGGCTTCAGAGCATAAAGGAAAAGGGGTTTGGCCAGAGGAGAAGCAGCAGAGGACGGGGCTTGGGCGCCTTGTCTGTTTCCCACCTTGCACAGAGCAGCGAAGCTGAAAGGCAGTGGGCAGAGGGCGTGGGGTCGGGGGCCCAGCAGCCCTGGGGCCAGGCTGGTGGCAGTGGGTCGTGCGTGTCAGTGTGCTGGGGACAGGCAGTGGGGACAGTGCGTTTGCCCAGGCCTTTCTCCTGGCTGTGGTTGTTCTCGTCTTTGCAGCATCCAAATCTTAGCTTCAGGTCCTGCTAAAGGTTGTACAAGTTAGCTGCATCCCTGTCCACCCCAGTAACTTAGAAGGCTGAGGCAGGAGGGCTGCAAGTCCCCGGTCATCCTGGGCCACGTAGTGGGAGCCTATCTCAAAATAAAAATGTATGACGGGGCTGAGGATATAGCTCAAGGCCTCCAGGGCTCATTTCCAAATACCAAGGAAAAATTTTTTGTAAACTACTCAAAACCCTCTAATAAATGTTTTCCTCCTTAAAGAAGCTAGTAGAAACCCCTACTCTATGCTCATTCCGCCTCTGGTTTTAAACAAACATCACTGAGCTGGGTATGGTGAGGCAGGGGGGTTTTGAATACAAGCTCAGCCAGAAGTAGATAGCAGAACCCTGTTTTGAAACACAAAATAAAACTGGGATGTACATCATACCTAGCCGTAAAGGAGGCTGGAAAATGGGTATTTAGTGGGGGACCTGGTCACGCCAAACTCACTCCAAGAGCTGTCAGTGAGAAATGAGGAAGAGAGGTGTCAAGGGCTCCACGGTGTCCTCCCCAGGATGCTGGAGTCCTGACCCCTGGTACCGCAGCAGGGAGCCAGGGTCTTTCCACAGGTGATCAGGGTAGAGTGATGTCACTAAGTGAACCTAAACCCAGCGTGTCTGGGGATGTCAGGACCCAAGGGACAGCCCCCGTGGAGGACACTGCTGTAAGGACCAGAGGACCCCACCTGCATCCCAAGAGCCCCGGCTGTGAGGTAAGGACAAAAGCACGGGACAGATTCTCTGAAACGGCATAGACCTGCTGTGCGCCACCTGCAGCCTCCAGAACTGGGGGACCAGAGTGTCTGCTGCTCCTGCACCCCAACTGGGCTGCCGCGCTGTTAGGGCAGGCCTGGGACTGACAAAAGAGGGAAGACGAAAACTGGGTGGGTGGCCGCCCTCATGCTTTGGGGGTCCCCTTTTCCTGCTTTAACTTGGCCCATGCTTGCTGGGGACCTCGCCACGATCCCCAACTGCCTGTATGAGGGGTTCAATGAAGAATGAAATAAGAGACAGAGACAATTTAGTCAGGCATACGGGGGGCTGAGAGGGCGGCGTCTCACAACGGGCACAGACAAAGACCCCCTTGGCCAGCCCACTGTTGACTGACCCACATGTGTTCAGAGTGGGTAGCGTTCTTTCCTGGTGATTGCTGTGGGCTAGTAAAAAGAAATAAGCATTTTCGTAAGGATGAGACAAGGATCAGTAAGGAAACTGTTTCTTCCCCCAAGCAAAACTTTTACTGCAGTTACTACATTGCTTGACGGAGCCTCTCAGCACGCCTCATCTTCCCCTCTGAGGGCCACAGCGTCACGAGCCACCGGGCTTCAACTGCAGCCAGCAGAAAGCAGGGAGCTTCCGCGAACCGACTTATAGAACAGGACAAGGACAGCCTCAGACAGCCTCTGAACTCAACTTACAATTTGGGTCCCCAACAAACTTGCTCTACAGAACTGACTCTTCCTTTCTCTTTCTTTCTTTCTTTCTTTCTTTCTTTCTTTCTTTCTTTCTTTCTTTCTTCCTTCCTTCCTTCCTTTCTTTCTTTCTTTCTTTCTTTCTTTCTTTCTTTCTTTCTCTCTTTTTTCCATTACATTCACAGACCTGTGCCTTGTGGGAATTTTATTATATAGAGTGTAAAATGAATTCTCAGTCAAATAAAAAGAATACCTTTTAAAACAACATGTATAACACTCTTGAATTTCTTTTTAACAGTTAGACATTTCAAGCATTGTAAGAAAAATAAGGATGAAAAACCACAAACTAAGTTCAGTACATTTCAAACAGAATATCCCTCAGGTCAATCAAAAATGTAAGGAAAAAATAGCTTTGATCCCATTTTTTTTCCTTTAAAAATATATTCTATCTGTACAAGATACACTAAATATCAGAAATCATATCCCTTTATTAAATCACAATAATTTATACTGCGGTTAGTACTAGGTTGATCAATTCATCTAGTTAATCTGACAAATATAAAGAAAATAATTTAAAAGGAAAAAAGCAAAAAATACCTTAGAATTAAAAAATAGTTACTACATTTTTATATGGTCTAAAGTTCCACAGTGTTAGCTAAAAGTTATACTGAATTTGTTTAATACTAAAAATAACTATTGATATTTGCGAGAATAAAGTTTTTTTTTCCTTTTGTTTTTAAAACCAGCTTGGAGGTGTTAGATACACAATTCAAAGCCTGTTTCTTTTCCTTTTGTTTTTTTTAGACAGGGTCTCATTATGTAGTTCAGGCTGGCCTTGAACTCATGTCAGGAAGGCCTTGAACTCACTATGATCCTCCTGCCTCAGTTTCTCAAATGCTAGGATTATAGGTGTATGCCACCACACCTGGCTCTTTTCCTGCCTTTAATAAAACTGCTACCATATGTGTTTATCTTGACCAATTCTTTGCTGAGGAAAGAACCTAAAAAACACCTTCAGGAGACTCCAGCACCCCAAAACCTGGTAACACATTTGGTGAGCCGGCCAGGAGGGCTGACTCAGAAGTCAGGAGAATCGTTGCCAAGTCCCTGCAGGTGGACTGCTTGGGAAAACAGGTTTTCAATAGGACGCCTGGACCTGACGTCAGCCTGAGGAGTGGGTGATACAGGAAAGGTCAGCCCACGTGGCCTGTGCTGTTAGCCACTGTTCTGTCTTGTGTGATGGCCGCCCCCATGCTGGAGGGGGCACTCTCTCCTGCTTTTACTTAGCCCAAACTCACTCGGCAGAGCCTATTTCTTTCCCTACCACTAATACAACTTTGTTAGCATTTAAAAATATGTATAGATAAATAGATATATATTGGATTGGAGAACTAGAATGTCTGATACATGGTTTAAAAAATAATTCGTGCATGTGTGTATATACACTTAAGACTGCACCCAGAGCTATTGCACTGAGCTACATCCCCAGCCCTTTTTTTTTTTTTTTTTTTTGCGGCACCGGGGATTGAACTCACAACCTCGCGCCTGCCAGGGCAGGCGCTTAAGGCACTGAGCCAAACTCCTGGCCCTGGTTTTTTGAGGCAGGGTCGCACTATGTAGCTCAGGCCGGCCTTGCGCTCGCGTTGTAGCCCAAGCCGGCCTCGAACCCACAACGCTCCGCCTACCTCAGC
>RJWM01017413.1:0-43145 GCA_004363535.1 Dasyprocta punctata | reverse complement strand
TTTTCTGCCAAGTAAAATAACATATTCACAGGTTCTGGTGAGTATTCAATGGAAATGTTTTTTGGAAGGGGTTCATTATTATTTTTGCCACAATTGTGATAGCCTTACCATTCAGGACAAGATTTGAGTCAGAAATTATTTCATTAGTCAAATATTCTGTGGAGTGAATTTTCAATGTCAGTGCATATTTCAAAATGGAAAAGAAGAAGTGACCAATAACTAAGGTCTTTCTGAGAGAGATGTTTATGAAATGTGCCCTTCAAACATTATTTGTATAACAGACATGAAATTATTTTTTGAAAATTGGGTATAAAAGAACTCATGTTTGTTTTCAAATAATACTGGTAAATAATGTAAATTCAATCTGATGCAATTTACTACCCATAGTATGTGCATGTGTACTATAGCTACTGAAAAGGGAGGGATATTGTTCCCTAATTGTATTTGATTATAGGAATTTTATTTTTATTTAATTATTTCAGGATTCTGAATGGACTTTGGCAAATGATGGTCTAGGCACTTGGTGTGTTTGTAATGTACTTGACCATCAGAAAGCAGTTTCTCATAGACTGTCTTTTTTTATGAGGCAAAATAGCAACAAATTTCTACTTCAATCATATTTCAGTGCTGTCTTATATTTAAGACACCTTTTAAACTTACTTTTATTTCAAAAATAAACATATCACTCAATGTATTTAGAAGCATTGGTGCTACATACACAAGGAAAAAGCCTTCTCTCATGGATTAAATTATAATTACTGCTAATGTCTGGTGTTTTATGTGAATTTATGTCAGATAAAGTGCAAAGGACTTTGGGAGTATTTTTATTTAATCCCAATGATGATGTTTATGAATGCTATAATTATGAAAAATATGAGACTTAACAAAGTTAATATAGTATATGTTGAGTTTAGAAATCAAATATAGGGTATTTCATCTCACAATTTGTCTTCGTATTCCCTGGTCTGTACTATCACTTTAAATATGATTATAAATTTAAGGTATAATGTTGCAATAAATTTAAATGGAGTATTTTATTTGGAAACGAACCATAGAAACTAAGTGTACAATCTTAAGAGCATGGTAGACATGTTTGCATGTACACCAGGCATGGCAGTCATTATTTCTGTGCACATACTCATTTCCAATAGAAAATGTGTCACTCCCAAGCCGGAGCTGTCTTGTTAGTGTAACTCTTTCTCTATAGTCTGACCCCACATAAATATTTAGAACAAAAAAAAATCTATGACCTTGGGGCGAATAGACTATATTTTGAAATTCTGAACGGAGCAATTTGGGAAGTAAGTCACATAAAATTCATCTGACCCAGGATCTAGTGATAGGGTCCACATAGGGCTAAGGTGATACTTCCTGGAAATAGTACTATAAGTAAATTTTTCTTCAAAACCTAAAGAAATGGAAACTATGAACACAAAAGAGTCTTTTGATCAGCTAGGGAATTTAGAGTCCTAGAAACTTGGAGAGTAAGAAAGCATTGTCCTTCTGAAAGGATAAATGCCAAGTGAGTGAATATGTTAGTAAGAACTGCCTTGAGTTTGAGAGGGGTGATTCAGTGAGGTGTCATTACTTGATTAAAAATATTTTCTGAAGACTGCAAATTTCTTCAGCTTTGATTACATACTTGCTAAGCAACCTTCTGATCCTAATTTGCTTTTCTATGGAGGCTTCCCTAATAGGCAATGAAGGTTCATTCTGTCTGAAGGTAACATTCCTCATACTGAATTGATAAATTTTCATTGTAATATATAAATCAGTCTCTCCTCAGCTGCTTCATGGTGAATTATAAGGCTTGATCCCCTCCAGATGAACTAATGGATAAGGACCCTAAACTCCCTAAGGTCAATGACCAACTGATATCCAGACAAGCACATGCCCATTAGGTAACTAATAAATTCCTCACTCAATATTTGACAGATGCTTCCTGCACTCCAGACACTGTCTGAACAACAGATCTTCTGCAGTAAGAAAAGAGTAAGTACACCTTGTCCTGAAAGAACTTACAGTTTTTTGAGAAAAGACATAGTAATTTGAAATAGATATGTAGACAGTTAAATAAATAGATGTGAGAAGAATCAGGTAGGTATTGGTGCTGTCAAGGAAACTAAAAAGGAACTATATAATAGAGGCTGTTTGGTAATTTTTTTAAGAAGCAGAATAGAGAAGTAGTCTAAAAAGTAAACACGAAGTCAAATCTGTTTCCATTACTTACAAGTGTCTGACACTGGGCAGTTTTCTTAGCCTTCCTAGACTTTACTTTCTTCATCTGCAAAGTGAAGTTTATAAAACCAGAATCTACTTTTAGATATATTGAAAGTATTAAGAGAGTTTATGCATCCAATTCATTTAGAATGGTGGTAGGCCCATGGTAAATACTGTAAAAGTATTGGTTGCTATAATTGTTTCTAGGTTTCCTTAAGACATTTTCTTTGCTTGAATCAGCAAGAGGCCAACCATGTGAATTAGACCGAAAATTCCCAGCAGAGGGAAATCCTGGGAGAGGAAATGTCAAAGATGCACTTGCCCTTGTGAAAGACTAGAATGAGGGCTGACATGGTGTGGTTGGAGCCCAGTAGACAGCAGAGGATGGTCAGGAGACAAGTTATGCAGTAAGCATAAAGTGCTTTTAACTAGTGGAAGGTGTTTTCTTTGGAAAGAAGTTATACTCATACTGATAGAAACATGTGGAAGGAGCATAAGAGCAAAAACATCAGTCAGGAAACTATGTCAATACTCAGGTTGAAGGATGTATCAGGTCCACTTCAAAACCAACATACACAGGGAGCTTTAACAGAAGCACCTCCATATATATGTTAATTAGCTAAAAAAAATAGGGATAAAAATCTTCACATTCATGTTGTATTTATTCATCACATGATGAGCATTAGCCTTGGCCAAGAAGGTTTTCCCAAAGATATTTCCATTCCTGTAGCCAAGGCTCAATCTATGACTAAATAAGTGATACTTGTATACTTGCATAATAATTCATGTCTCTCTCAAAGACAGACCATATTGATACTATCCTCATTGGGAAGACTCAGAATCTCTTTAATCTGTGGGATAACTGCTTAGGTATTAATTCTGTAGTTGGTCATGCCAATTACTCTAGTAATTCATCAAAATGTATGTATTTATATCTGGGTCATAAATCAGATGTATGTACATGATATACCATTATCAATATAAGACAGGAATACAAAGGCTTTCTACTACTTGGTTCACTTTTTTTCCTGGAGCACAAGCTATATTTTGGAGAGCTTACTTTAGTTAGAAAATTTTCATCTAGACAAGGTCAGATTGGCATGGTAAAGAACTGGATATTTAAAATTGAGTCAAAGTGACTTTTCTTTTTCCTTAAATGAGTAAATATGGTGACTGGTCTTATTCTATTTACTATTTCTAGTGGAATTTTGGTATCTATATGTATAGTTTCAAATTTTAGTGCTCTTTGCCTGATCTATTCAGATTTAACCTAAGGAATTTGCTCTGAAAATGTTTATTCAACACTGGTTGTTTTCTTCCACTCACACAAAAAAAGAATGAGAGTGAGATTTTGATTTGTTCTTTTTCCCAATACACTAAGTAACTGACAATAAATTATTTTTAATAATGGTATTTTTATATTACTGATTATTTTTGCAACAAATTTCACCACTAGATGTACTTTTCTTTTTTTAAATTTTTTATTTTAAGAGAATAAAACCAACCAAAATAAAACAGAATAAAGGCAATCAAAACAAAACAGTGAAACAACACAGAACATCAAACCAAGGCAATAAGAAATCAACAATGACTGCCATAATGCCCCTTGTTATCTTCAAAATAGTTGTCCATATCATCTAATAAAATTAAACCAACAAAACAGAAGAAAACCAATCAAAACAAAACAGTGAAAGTGACACAGGACCTCAAATCAAGGTAATGGAAATCAACAATGGCTACCATAATGCCTATTGCTATTTTCAAAATAGCTGCCCATACCATCGGACCTAAGAAAATCAAATAGACCAGCACAGAATAAAACCAATAAAAAAAAAACAGTGAAAGTGATACAGGACTTCAAAACAAGATAATAAGAAATCAACAATGGCCATAATATATTTTATCATCTTTGAAATAACTGCTCATGCCATCAGACATAATAAAATCAAACCAAACAAAACAGAAAAAAACCCAATCAAAACAAAACAATGAAAATGATACAGGACCTCAAAACAAAATAATAGGGAATGAACAATGTTTGCCACCTTCCCTTTTTAGACATTTCCTCTCCTATCACTTTCACAGTATCCACTATACATTTTAGAACCCACTAACTCCTTCAGTTTTTTATGCTAGGGAGATAACATGATGTTCACCTATGTGAGTCCAAAGCAATTCACCCAACAGCATGATCACAAGTTGCATCCATTTACCTACAAGAGACTTGTGATTATCCTTCTTTATCGCTGAGTAGCTTTCCATTGTATAAAAATGCCAAATCTTTCATATCCATTCTGTGGTTGATGGGCAAGCAACCCGTGCTTTGTTTTTGGTTCCCTGTTGCATGGAGCATTGTTTGCTCCCCTTTGACTTCCAGTCTATGAATTTCCTTTAGAGTTAATGTGTTTCTTGTATATGGTATATTGATGGATCTTGTTTCTTGATCCACTCTGCCTGTGTTTCTTTTTATTGGTGAATTGAGGCTATCTAAATTAATGGTTATGACCAACTTGCACTGGTTCATCATTGCCATGCTTTTTTCCTGCTATTGGCTTCCTACTTTTTCCCTTTATTCAACTGCCTACTTTGCTCAGTGATCCCACTCTACTTCTGTTCTTGGGATGGGGTCATTTTTATCTCTCTGTAGAATGTCCTTCAGTACTCTTTGTAGGGTTGGTTTGATTGTCATGAATTCCTTCAGTTGTTCTTTGTCATGGAAGTATCTTATTTCTCCTTTAATTTTGAAAGACAGTTTTGCAGGGTACATCAATCTGGGTTGGAAGTTCTTTTCTTTAAGGACTTGAAATACTTCACTCCAAGCTCTTCTTGACTTAGTAGTTCATGTTGAGAAGTCTGTTGTGATTCTGATGGATTTTCCTTTATGGGTGATCTTTTTCTTTTCTCTAATGGCCTTTAATAGTCTGCTTTTGTGCTGAATTTCTGGGATCTTGATTATATGTCTGGGTGTAGATTTATTTTGGTTATGGCTAGTTGGAGTTTTATATGTCTCACTTATCTAGATGTCAGGTCCTTTTCCCATGCTTGGGAAGCTTTCTTCTGTTACTTCTGTAAATAGTCATTTTTTATGTCATGTGTGACTCCTACTTTTTCGCTGATGCCTATCATTCTTAAGTTATTTTTCATTGCATTGTCTTGCAGCCATTGAATTGTTATTTCCTGGTTCCTTGTTATTTTTAGGAGATCTTTCCTTTCACAATCACTAGCTACCATCCTATCACAAGGTCTGAAAGTCTACCTTAAGTTTCTTTCAAGCAGTTTTGTCAGCTTTTAATGGAGTTTTTAATTTCCTGGATATCTCTCTGAGCCTGTTTCATGCATTCCAATTCTCCTCTATATTGCTCATTCAAGGTTTCTCTCATTCTCCTATGCACTCTTTATTTTTTTTAACTATGTCTTCTTTAGATATGCTCAACAACCCTTTTATTATGTTTGCATTTATTCTTTTACCTGAGATATTATTTCTGATCTGATTTCTTTTACAGTCTCATGAAGAAGTTTCTTTATTTCAGTTGCCATCATCCCAGAAATTTCATGTGTGCAACTTCTTCTTCCTTCCATGTCCGTGTCTCCCATTTATTCATTTGGGCTGGAGGCTAGAGACAGAGATTGTGTTTTGCTCCTTTGTCTTGACATTTTCCCAGGTTCCTCTGGACAAATGGGTTGTGGGGTCCCAGGCACTTCCCACGTTGGCTACCTGTTCACAGTGTAGGAGGATGGATCAGGCACCTGGGTTTCCACTAACCCAGGTTCCCCAGGGGGCAATGGGGTATGGGGTGGGCTTCTCCAGACACTCCAGGCTTCTTCATGGTTTGGTTGGCTGCTTCTTCTGGCTTGCACTGGTTACCCATGGGAGAGTCCCAATGGTGGCCTGTGTGTGCATGGGGGCGGGGCTCCCTGCCTCTCCCTGCCTGCACTGGCTATCCACCACTAGATGTGTTTTTCAAGAAAATTTTCCAGAAAAAGTTTTAAAATATATTTTAACATTTAAGAAGAGACTAGGACAGGATTGAAAAAAAAAGAGGAACCAGGATTTATCATGTATAGGTACAAATCTGTATGATGAATATGAGCATTATGTATATCTAGATTGAACCAATAAACTTAATAAAAACAAATAAATAATGCATAAACATCAAAAAAGAAGAAGCTATGTCTTAAACTCAATACTTGCCTCTCTGGAAAGGAGATGTGGTCTAAGATACAGAATGCTAAAACTGCCTTGTTGCTGTGAGCTCTCTTTTGCATTCAGACCTTGTTAGTTTTAGACTTCAGAATGAGAAGTTAGTTTCCTACATTATCTCTTCTAAGGTTTCAAAAATAATTACTACAATTAGCTAATTCTTTTTGACTCAATAAAGGAACTTGCTCTGACAATGTGAAACTGGCATTACTGAAAAGATCAAGATGGAATATGGAACCAGATGAAGTAACATTCAATGAAAATCAATGACAACACAAAGTAAGGATGAGAGAAATGCACACTCACTGTCCTTTATCAAGGTGTTTATGTCCTTATGTACCTGCCCATCACATAACATCAGACCTGTTCAGACCACATCCTTGAGCAGAACAGTAGACATGGGCTCCTTTCTGTTTTGCCCATTGGGCAAAGGTTCTGGAAGTCAGATAAAGTCTGATTCATTACCCTATTCTCTAACATGATGATTACTCTCAAAAAATATCAACTTTGGTATATTTTCATTATTCTACACATTGAGAAAACAAGCAAACTAACAAACAAGGAGAAAATCCAGATATCAGGATAGCATGTGAGAAGAAAGGCAATGAGTGCCTACAAATATTTAAGTAAGAATTTCCCTCTGTGACTTGGCAGTAGAAATTATCTGGGTGAACCCCTGCCACCTGCAGTAAATGCTGTTGATAACAATGAGGTAAATGTGAAATGTTTTGATCAAAGCTTGCAGAACTCTGGGCAAATACTTTGCACTTAAGTTAAATCAACCCAGAAATCCTATTCTCTAAGACTTCGTAGATTGCTCACTGCTGTGAGAGCAGATGAGTCAGAGAATGCCAATGCAATCTGCTATTTTAAGATATATGTGCTGTGTACACACATAAGCAGACACATACACACGTTCACACCCCTCTTTCACAAGGCACCAAACAAAAATACCTAGTGATCTTTTAAACATCAGGATACAAAAATGCTTCATGCTTATTTTAGGTGTGAAATTCAGCTGCTTGACTTCTGATGGGAGCTATTATCATGCTCAAAAGTCTGTTTTAACTTCTGGTTTGAATCAGAGGTCACTTGTACATATTTACAATTTGAATATCCTAAATGGAGTACATCTTTTTCCTAGAAGGTATATGCTCCTGTTCAATAAAACAGTAAATCATAGCTCCATTTCTGTTCTTTCTGTCAGCTTTCTGAAATATATGCATCAGGCTAGATGGATTGCAAATTTGGATTTACATCAGCCTCTGAAATGACTATAGTCTGTATGTGCAGTTTTGGCGCTTGTCAAGTAAGGCAAAGAAGACTTATTGGGCCCTGTGGTTTGTGGGACTAGCATAGATGAGATCAAGAAATATGGTATATTGATGATTTTCATAGTTTTTTTTTCTTTGTCTAGGTCACCATCTATGGCTGGTGTGACAGAACTGAATACTGTATCTTTATAAAATCCTTAGCTTCACTAAATGCAAATTCTTGCCCTGTCACCGAAAGCATCTGGTTATCGCAGCTGTCTTGTAGATAATCCAAGGGAATTAAGAAATTTGATTAATTTTTCTTGTGAACAATATTGAATTCTGTATTCTAAGACTTTCTTGTGGAAAACAAATCTCTGTGACTGATAGTGTGGACTTCTCTCTTTACATAAATCAATACTGGAAATACCAGAGACATTGGGCAATTAGTTTCTATAGATGTTGCAGTCAGTCAGTAACCTGAATTAGTCTGATTGAGATCTCCTTGCTGTTGTGTCTAGGAATCTGCAGATAAAATTTAAACAACATTGTAAGTCCAAGAGATTTTAGATGGTTTTTGCATATACCACCCTAAGTAGTTCACTTGTGAAGATGCGATAACTCAGAATATAAAGGAAATTTACTTATTTTTTTAATTCTACTCTTGTTTGCCTCATCCCTTTTACAATAGAGAAAACTGAGAGTAAATATTTTGTATTATTCAATTTAGTTTATTTCTAGTATATCTCTATCTTCTTATCTTTGCTGCTTTTTTCTGACAATTCTTCCACTTGAGGTATGCAGATTAGTAGGAAACTGGTTTAGAACTGTGGAGTCTTTGTGACATTAAGCCAATGAAAAATCTCAGAAGGAAAAGGAAAACATGGGCTCATGCTGTGTAATTCACTGGTTATAAATAATTCCAAGGCTTGAATTCAGTTACTTCACAAATATTTCAGCAAGTTTAATGAGAGCAGAGAGTATTAAAAAGTTAACCCACTAATTTATTTGCCATGAATGTGTGTGCTGACTGCCTCCAAGGACTCTTTTGGGTGCATTAAAACTCCTATATACAAACAAGTGCTACTCCAGACTTGGCTAGAATGTGTTACTTGATTTCAAGAAACTAATGCGGTGAGGAGACAAGTCATATACATGTGGTTTCATGAACTATATGGTGCAGGCACTGCATAGCTCACAGAAGCTAGAAAGAACAGTAAGGGTGCCATTAATTCCATCAGACCAGAGCTCCAGTGGCGCTGGACCTTTAACATGCTGGACTTGGAAGTAGAAACTTCTTACTGGGGTCTAGTTATGATTAAAATTCTAACAATAGGACATCACCAAACATATCATCTTTTTTTTTTGACACAAGATCTTGCTACATAGAGTAGTGTGTCCTCAAACTCATAATCTTTCTGCCTTAGACTTCAAATTGTATGTGTGTGCTACCATGTTCGGCCCTACCTCTTTTTAGTGAGAACGGAAGACCTAGGCAAGAAAACAATGGGTAAGTATTGCAAGGAAACTTGAAATTCGTGCTTCTGTCAAGTGAAAAGATGGTCAAATGGTCATGCTGCTGTATAATTCATAATTTTAATTTTAACATTAGTATTTGAGAAAAATGTTAGAAAGTCATAGAATTAGAAAAAAACACATAAATTCTGTCCTGTTTTCTTTCCCCACAGAAATAAAGACCTCCTTTGCTAGCTAATCTCAGGAGCCCAGTAGTTTTAAATATCATTTTTGAGGTAAGTCTGCTTGGAGGAAGAAGACTCTCCAATTTTTTGTTCTGGATCTCTGAAGTTCCGTCTTCCTTACAATCTAAGTTTACTGTATCCAGTTTCAGGACCACACAGATTCAAATGGTTAGGGATTACTTTATTTTTGCCAAAACTAACCTACTATAACTCTCTTAGATTAAGTATTAATCAGAGTTAGGTCACCGAGTATTCATAAACAATAGTGTTTCTAACTTGTTAAGAGACTTTGAAATTGTACTTAAGCTTCTATATAAAGGCATGGACATAAGATAAAAATCCTTTAAAATATTAAATATGGCCTATGTTTCCAAAGCAACAGAATACCTGGCAAGCTTCAGTGTGGATGTTCCAAGGAACTGCAAAGAACTGAGCTTGTATTGTCTTACCCCTCAGGATATCTGTGAAGGATTAAAAAAAAAAAAAATTTCAGGAAAGCATTACAGCTGGGCATGGTGGGGCATGCCTGTAATGCCAGCACTCAGGAGGCTGAGGCAGGAGGACCGTCTTGAATTTGAGCACAATTTGCAGTACAAAGGGAGTTCAAGGCCAGCCTGTACCACAAAGTGAGACCCTGTCTCAAAAACAAAAACAAACAAACAAACAAACAAATGAAAAAGTAAAAAACTGTTGCCATCTCCCTTGGTTTCACAAATGTCAATGGATGTAGTAGAAAATAAATTGCTAGGATAAACAAAAACTAGCTAATTGTAAAAATTCCTGATGTAGTTGTCAAGATAGCCTTTCAGCCTTGATTTTAGAAGTCTGGAAGAAAAGGAAGCAAAAGTATCAATAAGTAAATACTATAATATGCTTGAATAGGTCCAGTGAATTGGAAAATGCTTAATCATATTTCATCTATTTGCCTTACAAGAAAATTCAAAAATTTGCTTTCAACTTAGACAAGATTCAAAAAGTTATCCTTTTTACCAAAAGAGAAAATAATTGCCTCTCATACAAGAAAAACTTGCATAGGATCATGAAACTGAATAATTGAGATCTGAGTGCATAAAAAGAAGCATTTCTAGTGTAACAAGTAATTAGAAGCAGATATTTTGCAGGACATTTGGAAAGAACAAATCTTAGGGAAGAAATTAATAAATAATCAAAGTTAAAAGAAGCTTTAAACACTGGGGATTTAGCTCAGCAGCACAAGCACCTGCCTGGCAAGTATGAGGTTGTGAGTTCAATGCCCAGTACCAAAAAAAAAAAAAAAAAAAATCTGTAGATATTGCTGTAAACTCTAATAAACAAAGCCAAACCTAGTGAGGTCATATTGGCCAAACTTAGAAGGGAAGAAAGATCAGTCAAACAAGCACACAGTACAAATACTAATGTTATTATTATGACCATGAATAATACCATTGCTGATGCTACAGATAGATACTTAAAGCACTTATGAGCCATCCATATCTAAACATTTTACATGTGTTAATTATTTAAATAAAAGAGGAAGAGGCTATAAACTTGAGAGGAGAGAGACTAATCTTACCCAACTTTGTAATAAAGTCATTGAGTAGAGTATTTAATACATAGTAAGCACTTCATTAATGTTCTTAAATGAAACTAAAGAATAATCCAGGCTAGATTAAAGTTTGATTTATGCTGCCTAAGGGCCCTCACCAGTGCTTTAGTAAGGAAGAACAGTACAATGCTATTAGAATATTATGAATAATATTCTTGGATATGGTATGTAATTTATATGCAATTCTGTTTTGTTTTGTTTTGTTTTCTGTCCTAGGAATCAAACTCACAACCTCATTCTTGCCAGGCAAGCACTGTATGCTGAGCTGTATCCCTGGTCTTATAATTCTTCTTAGGGATAACTTACCTATATAGAAAATTGTATACTGCTTTTTTTTCTACACACAAATTTTGGAATAAAAGTATTTGTTTGCATTAATTTCAAATTTAAGAATTTATTGACTTTTTGTGAAAATATTTTGTGAATTTAACAATTTATTGAGATATTATTTTCTGTGAACTGACAACTTTAATTTTAAAATGGTAACAGAGTGGACAGCTAAATTTTTCATAGAAACCAGTTCATTTTCACATTACTAGATATGGCTGCATTTTCTGGCAGCAGAAAATAAAAAAATACCTTCTTTTGAGGGACTTCGCTTTTTTCAGGGAAAATATACAGAACTAGGGTCTGCCTGCTTTCCTGTTATCCTTGCTCCTCCTTGGATCAGAGGAGAGCAGTTGAAGACTGATATTCTCTAGACTTATAGATGCTGTTCACTCTCTGCTGCATAGCTGTCCCACTGGCTAAGTTTTCTTCCTAAGGTTCAGTGGCTCTTCAGGACAGATGAGTTCATTCTCTCATAGTAGTGTATCCAAATGTGTTTCTTGCTTGACTTGCATAGCTTATGTAACTCTTGGCTGTATCAGTTACCAGGAAGGCCCAGATATGTTGCATTCCTCTCCTCCTGAGGAATACAAAGAAGACACATAGTTCTTTTTTTCACATACTGAAAATGCAGATCTTGTTATTTTTTTTTTTTTAAGAGGATAAAATAACGGCCAGGGATTTAGCTCAGTGGCCTAAGCACTTGCCTGGCAGGCACAAGGTTGTGAGTTTGATCCCAGTACCAAAAAAACTAAAAAAGATAAGAAAAGAAAAGAAAGAGGATAAAACAGAATAAAACCAATCAAAACAAACCAGTGTAAGAGATACAGGACTTCAAAACATTATGAAATCAACAGTAGTTACTATAATGCCTTTTGATGTCTTCAAAATAGCTGCAGATAACTTTGGTCATAGTAAAAATCAAACAGAACAGAACAGAATAGAAACAATAAAAACAAAACAATGAATGTAATGAAGGGCTTCAAAACAAGTCAATAGTAAATCTAAAATTGCTACCATACTATATCTTGCTAATTTTGAAATAGCTGCTCCTGCCTTCGGAATTGACATAATCAAACAAAACAAAAGAGAATAAAACCAACCCAACAAAACAATGAAAATGATATAGGACTTCAAAAACAAGACCATAGGGAATCAACAATGGCTGAAAACCTCAGGAGTAGATTCCCGCTAAATGTCACACTGTGTACCACTATCCTCTGAACCTATGATCAGACCACTGGCCCTAGACGGGCAATGTTAGTGAAACAAAGCACCATAGGCATCCAATTGCATGTCACCTCCATAGCTGTCATTACAGCCTGTGTTTCTCCAGATAAGCCAGTAGCTTATGGCGGGAGGGGCAGGGAATTGGTACTTCTTGTTTGCCAGCCCACTGTTTCAGTCCAGCGGTAGCCCATGCATGGCACTGGTTCCCAGACTGGGCTTGCTTGCTGGTGTAGCCTTGTTCTCTCTACCCCTGGTCTGCAAATGCCAAAGAGCTTCTTACACTAGTACTGTTCACTACCCTCCTTGAAAGAACTCACAGACACTTAGGGCAACAGCTGGGCATATATTTCCTTTTCAAAAGAGGTTACAATTAGAGAAATTCCCAAATGATTGTCTGCTTTTGACTAAATTATGTGCCTGTAAACTTCAAAGGGCTAATGGGAAGTGAAAGACAATGCAAAACACTTTTAAAGAAAAATAATAAGGAATTTAAATTATATGGAATACTGTGGGTATTAAGCAATTTGACTATCATGGAAGTTGTTCAGAGGCTAGTGAATCACACTTCTGCGGCTATCTGGGTGGGTTACAGAGGCAGAGCTTTGATACTATACATTGTTCCTGTTCCCTTCCTCTCTTGCACTGTTCCCCCCCCCGCTGTGCTTCCAGCTGCTATGAACTACATATATTCTGCTATACCACACTGCCCTGCCACATTGTTTCTGCCTTGGAACCAGCCAGCCATGGGCTGATTCCCCCGAAACTGTGTGTAAGCCAAATTAAACCTCTCCTGAATTTGTGGGAGTTGGATATTGTATTTGAACAACAGAAAAACTAGTACTTCCTATGGAATGGACTTAGTTGTAGTAGAATTCAGAAAAGATATATCATAGGGACAGATATATTCACAGATACTAGAGCTGCAGAGGAAAACAGTAGCTGGGATGTTAATAGAATGGGTCATAGTGGAGAGTAAGAATGCGAAGTTCTTTCCTTGCCTTTGAATAAAATATATTTTATAGTCCATGCGTAAAAATTCTCTATTTAGCTAACCCATTAAAAGATTTTAGCAATAACACTGTGTGTATACATATATGTGTGTATATATATATATATATATACACACACATATACATGCACAAATATATGTAATACATATACATACATAAATACAGAAATACATCACATACAGAAATAAAAGGTAATGGTTAGAAAGGAACATCAGAACCCCACTGAAGATATCAGAGGAACACTGAAGTATAGTTTCATAAGCTCTTGCCTTATATTCCTTCTAAGGTCAGGTGATCTTGGAGTAGCTACTGGAAGATGAACTGGGATTACATTCAGGTGGGGGCTATTGAAGGCATTTTAATGAAGTTTTCAGTCAATAATCAAGTTTCACCTGATTAAAATTGTGTTGCTGGCTGTGATAGAGTAAAAAAGGACCAGATTTATCCTTTTGGCTTAAATAAAATAATAAAATAGACAAATAGTAATTTTTCAGCACTTGGACAACAAACAGGACAGTCATCCTTGGTAGAAGGAAATGAAACAAGGAGAGCATGGCAATTACAAAGCTTAATGTCCGGAAAGTTTCCAGAATTCTGTTCAGGGAAGGGAAAATCAAATACATGCCATAGTCTCCCTGAGTGAAAAACGGAAGAACACAGTGCAGAATACAGTACTGGAGAAACTGCACAGAGTGGAGAGATTGCATACTTGTAGGTTATCAGCTGAGTACTAACAGCAATGGATGAATAATAAGCTCTGATTACTCAACGGTTGAAACTAAGTTTGAATTACCCAGGAAAAACAGGTAGAACATCCCTGGAGCCCATGCAGAGTCAGGAGTACTTTATGTTCCCATCATCTGTAAACAAAAACTTGGTAATACACAGAGCATTTAACAGTAATTAAAAGGCATTGCCTCAGTGGTGGAGCAAAATCAGTGCTGGAATAAAAGGTTATTGTGGTTTTGCCTAACATGTGTTGAAAAAATTCTTGAAAACTCAAAGGGGATTTCCACATAATTTTGTTTCAAAACAAAGCTGAAAGATACTTAAAGAAATACAAAACTATATCCAGTTTCAATAAGAAAAAATTAATATCTGGTGCCCAATAATTATCATACATACAAAAAGAGAAAAAATATGTTAATAATGAAGAAATCAAGAAGTGACACAGATAACAGAGTTAGGTAAAAGAGATTACAAAGCAATTAAATATCTATTTCAGATGTTTAAGAAGCTAGTTTAAGGACAATTTCTCCAATCATCAGATGAATAAAGTTTAAACTGAGTATAGACAACGTGAAGCACAAGAGAGTGGAGCAATACACTGTCTTGGGGAAAAAGAAAAATAAAATATTGAACCCCAGACTTTCTCACCCATAGATCATAGCTTGAAAACATAACAGTAAAATAGGAATATTGTTAGACCTCCAAAGGTGAAAACACTAACAAACTTGCACAATGGGAAATATTAAAGGAAAAAGGTATCAGAATAAGGAAAATATACCAGATTGAAATCTGAACCTACACGAAGAAATGAAGACCACCAGAAACAGTAGACCTGTCAGTAAGTTTTAATAGTTTCCTGCTGTTAATATAGCTTCCACTTTGATATCACTGTTGTATTCATGAAAGTAAAGTGAAGGGTTAGATGCCATATCTGTATATGAATGTATCCCATCATGACAGTTCTAAAGTTTATAAGCAGTGCAAGAGAAAGTAGCCTTAAAAACTTATGAACCAGAATCTGACTTAAGGAGATTTTTTCCAACCATCAGTTTTTTAAAAATTCAAAGGATTTAATTCAACTGACAACTCATCATAATGGAAATGCTTCTGTTTAATCATGTATTTGATACAGGAGTTTATAATTATTAATGTATACTTTTTAATGGGCTTTTTTGGGGAAAAATTACCTGAACTGTGTTTGTAGAACACAAACTTGCAGCCGTCTCATCAATATCTTGCATACTTTTGTGTGAAACTGCCTATTTGGTCTATCATAACATATTGAGTTGCATCTTCATATCTCTGACACCATTTTTCCCTGATGAACTTAAAGGATGTATACAAATTCACTATGAATATATTCAAATTATCTGAAGAAGCAAAAGTTCTGGGAATAAAACTCTAACACATATGTCAATAAATTAGTGTACACAGTATAAGAGTAAATAGATTATGTTATATAATTCAATAGAAAGCAGCAAAAATATAAAATGACTTTGAATAACTCTCATGTATGCTTTAATTACATATTACCTTTGTAAATCATCAGTAATTAAAAACAAATGACAGCTACCTTGCAGGAACAGCCGAATTATCTATTTTCCCAGGAGAAAATACTATAATACAAATTGCAATATGAAGAGATCAAAAGTATTCAGCCAGAAGACTGTAGGATAGAAAAAGTGCTATAGCATAAAATCAAGAAATTTATTAATAAAATTATTGCTATTTCCAAGAATTTAAGATGATATATTTGTCTGCTTTTAAAAAGCATTCTTTTTTTTCCTTTTTAATCTTTATTATTTTTCTTCCTTTCTTATTATAACGATTACAACCTCAGGGATAATATTTAATAGAAGTGGTGAGAATGAACACTCTTGATTTATTCCTAAGCTTACTAGGAAACAATTTTTAAAAAATTTAAAAAAAATAGTTTTCGTCTTTTCTAAATATATACTTATGCTTATACTTGATTTGTATTTTTTAGTTTAACTTTTGTAACACTTCATCATAACTGGATAATCTGTATACCCCACAAAATCTGTGTTTTTATATCATAGTACAGCCCTACATTAAATTTTAATGTGGTGTCTACTTATATGCCTTTTCAATGTAACTTTTAATATAGATAGGTCTTGATAAAGGTGTTATTATCTCTCTTTTTGGGTAATTATATTGCAGAGACTATAAATTAATGTCTGTCCAGAAATACTGTAGAGAAGAAAATAATTATGTGGCTAAAAATTAACTAGTCATATGTCATGTAATTTAACATCTATAGACTCAGAGATAGACATGGAAATGTGTGACTCTTTTGATTTTCCTGATAGCCATAAATTGTGCTGTCCTTGGGTAACCTAGGTAGCAATAGGAATCTCAGTTTCTTTTGAAGATAGCCTTTCTCCAACCACATCATCCTATGCTATGGTTTTCTGTGTCTTGGCAAAATTGCCCTCAGTCTGTTTTGTTCACACAATGCAGAGACCTGTCCTGTTATGAATTTCCACAAAACGTCCATTCATTCTGTAAATTTAATAAATCACCTTGAAAAAAGGTGAGACACAAAATAGCCGTATTGCTAAATCCATCTTTTACCTAAATATTGAAAAATGGAATTTTTTAATAGGTTCTAATTGGAAACATAGTTCAATGAGGAATAAAGGAGGCCTCCCATTCTGAAGTCCTGCTGACAAGGTCTATTTTTCCTTATTAGGCCAAAGAAATAATCCAAAGAAATCTGTTCTGTTTTATATGGAAATGTGTTTTGGAACCATAGCTTCTCTGACATACTTTCCTTGGGCTATCAGGAATGTAGTAGCTCTACCTACTCAGAAGTACTTTCTTGCCTGTTTTTTACCTACTGCAGTATCAGTCTTCATTATGTTGATTTCCTGAGTAGTAATTTGAGTTTGGACCTGATTTGTTTTAGGTTGTTAAAATTTCTCATCAGCAGATATGAGTAGAAGGAAACTATTAAGGTTTGGACCTTAAACATCTCCTGAAGGTTAGACCCTAAAGCATGGAACCAAGTAACCACAGACTAAAAACAAGGAACTGTGAGCCAAAATAAACCTTTCTTTCCTCCCTGGAAGTTAACTATCTGAGGTATTTGTCATAGCAGTGGAAAACTAATGCAAAAGCTTTATATTCCTTAGGAATTAATTGTAACCAGTGGGAAGCTTTCTTTCTGCCATGGTATCCAGCAAATAGGCAGTGACTTAGGAAGGCAAATGGGTAGAAAATACAAATACTCTGCTAGCCTAAGTTATATATACTTTTAATGTGACATTTGATGGTGATGTTTTTCTATATTCTGGGCCACATTATGAGTTCTCTAAAGAGTCTGCATTAATGTAATCTTTTTATGTTTAAAAATGTGTAGAGATATTTGTGGCATGGCCTGATAGAGAAGGCCCAGGTCCTTTAACTCCTGAAATGTTAAAGTGTTCTACTATATCTAAAGCAAATTAATACATCAATGTGTGGCATTTCTGATCTTAAACACTTTCAGATGAGTCACTTTCTAGGGTATAAATCAGAAAATTGGCCAAGAATTGAGTATGCTGAAGATGCTACCTAAGACATCTAGGGTGATGATTATGTTGTGTATATGTTTCTTGTGAAGAAAAAAACTACAGAGTAAGCTATGGTCATATTTTTTATCTTAGTTTTTATAGGTGCACCAGTTTGGAGAATATTGCTCAATAATTTTTAAAATATGCTCTTTAAAAAGACCTTGCACATACACATCAAATGCAATATTAAAGGAGCATAAACTTCATTTATCTGGAATTAGGAATTTATGTCATATAGCTGAATAAATGTTAGCTTTTTTATATAAGTAGAATCATCTCCAAACAAATCCTGCTGCTCCTTATCAATTAGTTTAATTTTGGGGAAATGAAGGAAACATTGGTCAGGTGAAAAAAGTATAAAAGGGTAAATCATTCTTGTGTGGTTTTCTCCTTGCTCTTCTCATAGTAAATCAATTTAGAGTGCTTTTGAATCAGCTTTTAATAATGTTTACTATGTACTATGCCCCCCTATAGTCTAGCATACATAGATTGAAAGGCTACAGGGAAAAGTGTCCTGGAAAGAAATGTTATTCTCCAATCAAAATGTAAATAGGGCTGAGGAAAATCTCATTTGCTTTATATGTGTTTGATACCTGAAATTATCATCATGAACACAACATAGAAGCACATATTTTAAAACCAAATACCCACTATTAATACAACTGTGTATTAGATTAGCCTACACCAACTAGAATGATTTCATACTTCCTAAACTCAGTATCTCAACTTTATTGAGAAGATTAGGACAGTTCTTATGCTTTTAAAATTGTCATGATTTTGTCTCCAAATCCCTATCTTACATGCACCTGGGTTACTCTTCCTGATTAAATGCATTTGTTTGACTTCTATCAGTCTCTGCTTTTATTACCCTAATTCTTCTGACTTTGTATCCTACCTGGGCCTACTTTTGCCTAATCTAATTTCATCTGTTTTGAAACACATTTTTCCAGGAAGGTTATGGTTTAGATCAAGAATATCTACTACAGGTCTCATGCATTCAGAGGCAGATCTTTTGGAAGGATGAATCATTTGTGTGATAAAGCTGACCTATTGCTAGGAGGTGGAGTCTGGTTGGGAGAGGAAGGTCACTGGGGGCATGGCCTAGAAGGCTCTATCTCCTTTCCTGGTTCCTTCCTTTTACTTCTGCCTCCTGGTCGTCAAGATTTGAGCACCTTTTCTCAACCCAGGACCTTCCACCAAACCCTTTCTGCGCTAAAGTCAGCTGACTGTCGATTGAATGTTCTAAAAACCATAAGCCAAAATGAAGTTCTTTTTTAAATTGCAAGTGTCAGGTATTTCATCCCAACAAGAAGAAAATGATTAAGATAAACAGCATTTCAACTCATGTTCTGGCCTTGATTTTTGAGAATTTTTCTACAATTTCAGAAATTTAAAATCAACAAAAAACTGTAGCAAGTACTATTTAATTCTCTGTCATCTTCTGGAGTTTTTTTCCCAATGTTTTTGTTTTTGTAAGCATGTTTTATAGTACAAAATGATTAGATTCCTGTGGGGAGCTGGTGTGAGTACATAATAAATTTAATTCTTTTCTTTTCATCTCCTTCCCTCCTCTCCCTCCAACTCTTGGTCCCCTACTTTCCTTTTGCAAAAGATCTTTCTCCCTTTTTTCTATTATCTTTTATTTTGTTTTTATTTATTTTATTTTATTTTATTTTATTTTATTTATTTATTTATTTATTTTTTGCAGCACCAGGGATTGAACTCACAACCTCGCACCTGCCAGGGCAGGTGCTTAAGGCACTGAGCCAAACTCTCAGCCCTGGTTTTTTGAGGCAGGGTCGCACTATGTAGCTCAGGCCGGCCTTGCACTCGCGTTGTAGCCCAAGCCGGCCTCGAACTCACAATGCTCCTCCTACCTCAGCCTCCTGAGTGCTGGGATTAAAGGCGTGCGCCACCACGCCCGGCTTGATTTTATTTTAAAATAAAAAAAAGATACTGAATTTCAAAACAAAATAGCAGGAGATTAACACTGGTTAATATATTGAGTATTAATATCATCAAGTAGTTGTTTAGATTACAAGTTATAGGCATGCACAAAATGATCCAACAATCAAACAATGAAAGTACAAACCGTTCTTTTTGATGAACAGAGATTACTATTTTGTTTTATTTATATTTCATATTTCTCATATAAGAAACTATGCAATATTAAGATTGTGTCTAGTTTATTTCACTTAACATGATGGTCTCAAGATACATCTGTTTTCCTACAAATGACTGATTTATCCTTTTTGGCAGAATGGTACACCAATGTGGCAGTTTTTAAACACTGCTGATCGAGCAACTGTTTTAGGCAAAATGAGGAACTTTCTTTGCTTCCCGGATTTATTGTACATGCTTGTATAGCTTGTGTGCTCATCACATTGTTCAGTTATCTTTTTTTTTTTTTTCACATAGTTTCTCCACTCCCAACAAACTATAGGAGTATGAGTATTTGCTTCTGTATGCAAAGTCTACCTGGACCCATGGCCTGATACATGGCAGGTCCTCAATAATATTTATTGAATGAATTATTTATATCAATGTTTGGAGTTTATATGACATTTTCCCCAAAAACTTCTAAGGTAAATATTTGGCTTATTTAGTAATAATACAATACTGTTTTATATCAATAAAAAAGGAGCACTCCTTTTTGCAAATTTAAAATAGTACAACCATTGTGGAAATCAGTATGGAAATTTCTCAAAGAACTAGAATTAGAAATTCCTTTTGACTCAGTTATTCCTCCTAGGTGTCATCATCAAAGAGGTAAAGTCATCATATTATGTCATTATATACATTCCAATGTTTATAGCAGCGTAATTTATTATAGCTGGTTCTCAGAAGCAATCTGTATGCCCATCAACAGATAAGAGTATAAACAGAATATAGGATCCACATATAATTTAATATTTCACTATAAAGAAGGACAAATTTAAAACATTTGTTGGAAAATGGATACACCTGGAAAACAATGTTAAGTGAAATAAATCAGACATGCAAGTTTCAGTACCATTTGGGATATCTCACAGTAAGGCAAAGTGCTAATAAAAAGCAAAATAAAGGATCTATAGAAGAAAATAGAGAGATAGATGTTTTGCAAATTGGAAAAGTATCCAGGAGAATAAAGATGAGGAGTGGGGAGAAGGGAAAGAATGTAAGGTGTGTCATGTACATGTACCAAATACGCACCAGAAATGTAAACATTACATATCATAATATAAACTAAATATAATAATAAAAATGCAAATGGGCAAGTGGATATAGAGATGGAGTGAGGATAGTGTATGAGAAAGGGGAGGGTATTAAAAAAGAAGCTGTACTAATAAAATTTAGAAAGCATTAAAAAATGAGGATGTCCACAAAATAGTTTTCAAAAAATATTCAGTTTGTACATCATGTTTGGAATTTGATTTTGTAGTCTGCTTTTTTGTTATTCATTTCATCGTAAGAAAAGCTTACCTACAGAAATTGGAGAGATGCTCATGGAATAACACCTTTATCTTCTAGAAGTATTGACTATCATATTCTAAAAGAAAGTCTTACATTAAAACTAAACTTCATAGAATATGAAAACTGTTTAGAACTTGAAAACTTCAAAACTGTAATTAAGCTCACTCATGGTAAGCTATATGAAGAAATAATGAGCACAGATAACTGCCCCTTGTATTTATTCCCACAAGTGAATTTCATGATTTCCATGTATAAGAGTATGTCATTTTAGCTTGAGAATTCCAGTTCTCATTTGGAATGAGTATTGATATCCATTGCTTACCTTTTGAATACAGTCACCTTTTAGTTATTGTCTTAGCTACTTTCCTCTTGTTGCTGAAACAAAATATCCAATGTTGAAAGGTAAAGGGAGGAAAGCTTTACTTAGCTCACAGTTTGTAGAAGTTTCAGTTCATAATCAGCTGGCTCCAAGGCAGGGTGGCACAGGGCAGAGGGGCAACCATTCATGGCTGCAAAAGTAACAAAGGGAGAGAGAAGACTGTCCTTTACACTGTATGAAGGTTACCTGCCCTAGAGCAGGTGTAGCACTTACACCCTCAATCCCAGTATTGAACCACGAATCAATCACAAACTCTAGATTCATTTGCCTCCAAAAAGCCTGCCACTCTTTGGTGGGAAATTCAGATACAAACTGTTAACAGTTATATAAGACGTTTTACTTTGGGCTTTTTCACACATGAAAATGGAGTTTGCAATGAATGCTTTAAGTATAACTATACTACTGGAATTAAGTAAAACAAGACAAGGAACCTGAAAGCTGCCTGAACATCTACTATTTCCAAAGGTAAATTCTTCTAAGTTATTGTATAGATTTAATTTGCATTCAAATTGCTCAGGATTTCAGTGACATATTTTCGCTTGAATGATTTGCTATCAAGTGGAGAATGAATAGATATGTGCAAACTCAAGCACTGAGCTGAATTTTAAAATATTGGCTGGTTTGATAGAATCATATTAATAACAAAATGAAAAAACATAAGAATAAATCAGAGTTTAACATTATTTCTTAAATCTCAAAGAACTGCATGGCTTATAGATTTGCCTTATAAAGTAATTTTAATTAGCATAGTTTCCTGTGTTATGCAAATTTCATTGTGTTGAATTTCAATTATTTTTAATCGAAAAATAATTGTGATGAAATTCTAATTTAAATCACAGTAGTTGGTTATGATGCATATTCACCACAGATAGCAATATGTTATTAAATGTTAATTTTATAACCTGTAATACATATTTAATTTGTGATATACTTAATTGTAACCATCTGAATGCTTAAAAAGAAATAGAAAAATCTTTCATTATGCCTTTTGGCATTCTTGTCAACAGCTGGGCCTATCCTTGGACCTATGGAAAATTTTAACTGTTAGCAATATTTGTGCTGTCATCTGTTACCACCTGTGCCAAATCCTATTCAGGTAGTGACTGCTGATGGCTTTTCTGGGTTAGAAGAATACAAGTTTCCTAGAGCAAATGCACTGATCTTGCATAAAGATTCAGCATATTATATTCACTCTGAATTTTGCAGGAGAATGTTGTTCACAGAGGAGTGGACAATGGTCTTATCCTCTTAGCAAAAACTCATTTAATGTGGCCAGTGTAGAGTCAATATCCTGAACCAAAATATCTTTTTTATAATGTGACAGATGACAATAAGCACAGTGCTAACTGTTTTAACAGGTGCATAAAGATTTCTATAAATGAATAAAGAAAGAAACATGAATAAATGAAGAAAGCAGAGAGGCACAGGGGAAATCTACTTGGTCCCTGACTGTGAAACAATGAAAATCAACCTTTTATTCTTTCTTCTTCAAAATGATTAGAATTAAAGTTATAAAGAGCAATGTGTATTTTAAGTGTTTAGCAGTTTATAAAGAATAGTTACATAACAGCAGTATGTATTATTTGTAACCAACACTGAACCAAGAGTTACATTTTGGTAGCTCTTTTTGGTATCTACCAACAACGCTATTTTGCTGAATTATGTAAAATTCAAGTGATTTTCCTTCAGTCACAGTTTATTGCTTTCAGGTCGAGAATCACATCAAGGTCTGTCAAAGAGGCGTACACTAGGAATCTTGTTTCTGTTCTTTGTGCAGCACCTTGACGAACATAATTTGACTTGTTAATTATAATTGATATGTACCCAAGAATGCTGATTTTCAGTTGACCCACTGTCTGATCCTTTTGATTATTACAGAATGAAGACTAATATTAACCATATATCTACCCTGTAGCTAGAAGAGAACAAACTATATTTACTTAGGTGACCCATGGGACATGAGGAACTGTCTTGGCTACTTTTCTCTCATTGCTGTGACAAAATACCCTACACCTAAAATTAAGGAAGGAAAGATTTATTTAGCTCACAGTTTGTGGAGGTTTCAGTCCATAATCAGCTGGTTCCAAAGCAGGGTGGCATGGCACAGAGGCAATACTTCAAGGTGGCATAAGACAGCAAAGGCAGAAAGAGCAAATGGGGGGAGCATGACTGTTTTCCTTCCTTATATTGTAAGCATGCTATGTTCCTCAGGTGGGTGTAACACTCATACCACCTCTGTGTCCTCCTCTTGCACAACCTGAGGATGTTTACAAAGTAAGGACCCTGGCTCCCTATTGATCACTTAGTTAAATTTATGACCTTCTCAAATTGACACAATAGACAATAGCCTAGAGAGGTAGTGGCATGTCATTTACACCCCAGGAAGGAGAACTGCTGAGTTTCTTAGGAAGCAGGAGCAAGGCATTGCAAAGATAAATACTGGTAAACAATGTTGTTCAATGGAAATATACCAATTGTTTTCAGAAGAAAGTATTTGTCAGATTTGTAAAAATAATGTTCCCTTCCATCTAAAACACACATACACACACACACATTGAATTTTGGTAATTTCTTTTTTTTTTTTTTTTTTTTTTTTGCGGCACCGGGGATTGAACTCACAACCTCGCGCCTGTCAGGGCAGACGCTTAAGGCACTGAGCCAAACTCCCGGCCCTGGTTTTTTTGAGGCAGGGTCGCACTATGTAGCTCAGGCCGGCCTTGCGCTCATGTTGTAACCCAAGCCGGCCTCGAACTCACAACGCTCCGCCTACCTCAGCCTCCTGAGAATTTTGGTAATTTTTATATTGAATTTTGGTAACAATTTTGTACTTTTGGGAAAAAATTCCTTTTAAAATGATGAAATTAATATTTGAAATGATTAAGATTACTGAATTCATAAGTGACAAAGCAGAATTTCAAGCTTCAATCATTCTCTTACTAGTTGTGCAATTTAGTGACATCAAACTATTTTTAGTGCAGAATTATAAAATATAAAATTTAGTAAATATTTGGAAAATAAAGTGTTCAAAATTATACAATACATTTCATGTTACTTGTTATTGCCATACCCTGTGTGTGCTGTGACCCTCACAGCCAGTGGGGCCCTGGGAAGGGATGACAGGAGATTAAGATAAAAACTATAGACACACACTGAAAGGAAATCTTAGACCAAGTGTGACCTGGTATCTCTGATGGACGGGCAGTGACAACCAGCATAGTTTGGCTCTTTAGGTTTACATGGTAAAAAGGTGGGGGGCGGGAGCACAAGACAGAGTCAAAGGTGCAAGGTCTCAGTGTTTTGATGAAAATATTAAAAGCAAAACATTTTCAAAGCTATCTGTGTTGTGTTAACTGGGAAAAACATCAAGGCCAGACACCTGCTGGACTGGTCTTGCTCTAGTCCCAACACCTTAGGAGCTCCATGTTCTTGGGGCTGGCCTTGCTCTAGCCCCAAATGTGTGGTCAATCTCCAGCTCAGGTGATCTCCACATCTCCTCCCTTTTGCATTTCTTAGTCAGAAGTAGTGGATAGTCAGTTGGAGCTGGAAGAGCTGTGTTTAGAGGACTGTAGAAAAACTTACTTGTGGAAGGCCTTTCTTTCCCTCTCTTCTCCAGGTATCCTCGGTGAAGATTTTTTCTGTGAAGGTTTTCCATCTCTAATCCTTTCCACTCTAAATGGACTTACTTGTTTAGTCTAAAAATTTCCACTCTAAGGATTGTGGCTGTCTGTGACTGGCAATTTAACCCTCATAACAGCAATCATTTATCAGGGTAGCCAAAAATTGTCAGAAGGTATCAGTGATACGAGATTTTTTTATAACTAGCTTATTATTCTTACATTGTTTTATACATCTTGTGGTTATACGTTTTGCTAGATGTTCAAGACCAAGTAAAAGTGAGACCTGTATTAGTTAGAATTAATCTCTTGCTATCATCAAAGTCAGTTAAATCTCAGGATTTACCTTGGAATCATGTACAGCACCTCTCAGTTCTTCTGTCAGTCTCAGCTGTGTGGATGAGTCACAGCCATTTTTTGACCAACTTGCTTTCCATGAAAGTGTGGGAGGCTTTTCTCTCCTGGTGTCTCTCCTTAGGTAAACCACTGATCTCTTGCCTCTGTGGTCCAACAGTCTCCTTGGGCAAGAAGTTGTATAACTCACCAGAGTTGTAGGATGTTGCTTAAAGGTTCCTTCATATCTTGGATCCTCACTGACTTCAGATGGCCAGGACCAAAATATTGGTTGTCCTCTCAGTCCATCTATCTTTCTAATTTTGGCCTCTAAATCTCAGTGGTTGAACATCCAGAAGAGAAGGTCAAAGACATTATATTGTGATAGGAGTAGTGAGTCTAATTATTGCAAGTTTTACCTGAATATCAAGCACCTTGAAATATAAAGCATAGCCAGAGAACCGGTACTCCTTATCAATCACGGATGTTCTAGTGGTTGAATCTCTAGAGAATGTTAAGAGGCAACAATTTTATAGTTTTACAGAGAAAAACTGAGATGAAAAGTCATATGTGATATTTTGGCATGACAATCATGATGATATTTTTATGATGCACTTAAATTTCTATTTTGACATAGAATAACCTTTTTAGTCAATCATCTCTAGTACATAACAAGTTCTCATCTAATTTGTTATCCTTTATTAGGTTAAGTATAGTCTCACACACATAACATGCATTATCACATAAGTTTTTGTTGAACTATTATTATTGACTGGTTGACCTCATGTTAGCTTGGCATGAACCTCCTATCAAAAGTATCTGGAGCACAAAAGAAAAGCAGATGTCTGAATCTGAAAGAAAAGGTCTATCACTATAAACAATATCAGTGTTGCATTTTAGAAGATCTATATATCTGGAAGGCATGACTACATTTAATACACCATAAGATTAGTAACAATGAATTGTCATAAACATATTAAAACCTTGTTTCTTAGTTTAGTTTTGTATCCAGAACATCTTTAAATCAGAGAACCTTGTCTTTGCTTTAGAAAACTTAACCTTTTGATGATGTCCAATATAAACATCACAATAATGTATTTTGAACAACAGTTTTGAGGTGTCTCTCATAAAGCTATTGAGATCATTGGGGCCTCCCATTAATGAACAAGAACTGAGTAATTTTTGTTTCAGGCAGTTGCTTTCTTGTTCATCAACTGGAGTCCAGTCTAACAGTCTACCCTACCCTAAGGAATTTTTGTTTAATTATCTTAAATTTTTGATAATTTATGAAAACCAGATTGTAACTCTTAACACATTATTTCTGAACAAAGAGAAGTTCTCAAATCATAGTACAGTAAACAATAAACAACAACATACATTATATTTATAAAATCAATTTTTTTTGGTACCGGGGATTGAACTCACAGCCTGGTACCTGTCAGGCAGGCACTTATGTCACTGAGCTAAATCTCCAGCAAAATAAATTTTAATATTGCTTTGACCAACTGTCAACTTTGGTAGAAGCATATCAGACAAATGCTTCAAAAATCCAAAAATCCAAAAATTCAAAAATCCAAAAAAAAAAAAAACCCCAAAGATTTGTTGAATTCAAATAAAATAGCTGTTTACATATTGGACACAGAGACAAACAAGCAACTATACATAAGACAAATCTGTTTATAAAATCAGAGTGTACTCAAATGTATTTCTTTGCTAAATTCAATTATAATAACTTTATAACAATTTTAGAAGTTTGTAATCATAAATAGACCATTCAGAATTATTTATAGGTCAATTAGCAGAGATCTATTACAAGAAAAATTTGGATGGGATAAAACCTTTTATCTGTAATACGTTTTTTGTTTTTTTTTTGGTTTTAAGAATGCTGACAACTTTTGTGTCCTTTTCTTTCATGCCGCTTTCAGCTCAGTTATCTCCACACACTCTGTTATGGTTTATACATTGTGTCAACTTGAAATGTCTAGCAGCTTAATTAAGTAACTCAGCAGCTCTACATCCTGCAGTGTAGAGCACAAGCAGTTACCTGTTCATTGTGTCAATTTGAGAAGGTCAGAAGTTTAACTGAGAGACTCAGCAGGGGGCCAGGGTTCTTACTTTGTAAACATCCTCATCTTGTGCAAAGCAGGGCAAGGAGATTTGTGAAGCTACACCCACCCCCCCGGGGGGGGGGTGTCCTGTGTACAACACAAGGGAGGAGAAGAGGCTTGCTCTTGCCCCATTTACTCTGACTACTTTTTGCTCTGGCTGCTCCCTTGGAGTGTTGCCTCAGTGCCATGCGAGTCTGCCTTGGGGCCAGCTGATTATGGACTGAAACTTCCAAAAACTGTACGCTAAATAAACCTTTCCTTCCCTAAGTTTGGGTATCAGGTATTTTGTCTCAGCAAGGAGGGAAATGTAACCAAGACAGAATTTGGTACCAGAGGAGTGGGGTCATTGCTATGACTAACCTGACCATGTGGTTCAAGAGCCTTTGGGAATGGCTTGTGGGAAGAGTTTGGAAAGGTTTGGAGATGTCACCTAGATGCATAGAGCTGCAATAGCTTAGGTTATTCTATATGTGAGATTCTGATCAGAGCTCAGGAGACCAGAAGGCTGTTAGAAAGCCTGCCAGTAAAGACCAGGTTCAGGAGGTTTCTGCTGGGAAGAAGGACTGCATTGGTTGTTGGACTCCACATGATGTGTGTTATGACTTGGCAGAAAGTTTGTCTGCATTCTACCTGTGCCCAGAGACTTTGCCTGAGACTGAGATTAAGGGCAATGGACTGATTAGTCTAGCAAAAAAAAAAAAAAAAAAAAAAATTAAGGCAGCAAAATGTTGAAGTGGTGGCATGGCTATTGTTGAGGGCTTTTAGCCAGATTTATGTTGGAAATCAAGAGCAAAGAGCCCAGCAGGATGATTTAAAATGTGAGTTTGGCCAGGAAGGAAGCTCCCATAAAGCTGTGGACTGTAAAGAGAGGGCTAAGATCTCCAGTGCTGAGAGGGAACAGAATAAAAAAGATGGCCTGGGGGCATCCTGGGAAGAGGCAGCTGGTCCCATGTTTTGCAGCCTCAAAACTGCAAAAGTGAAAGATTTTGCTTGGAGGAGAAAGCCTCAGAGCATCATGTTTCAGAATGACAGTGGCGGCTGCACCAGGTTCCAGAATAGAGACAGCACACAGAATCTGTTCCTCAGAATCAGGTTCAAAGTGCCCAGTGATCCAGGGACTTGACCCCTACAGCCAAGAGAGAGGAGAGCCTGGCTACTATTCCAGCTGGCAGCAGACCTTGGCATTATCTACTTGGTGCAAGGGTTCTGAGATTAAAAAGGCTTCCACCTCGATTTCAGAAGGCCTGGGAGGCCAGGCAGTGTGCCTCTGAGAGGGCAATGTGTAAAGCTGTGAGTGTGAAGCCAAAAGTGCAATGGAGAACTCAGAAGTGTGGAAAAGCCAGGAACATGGAGCATCTAAGGAAACCTGCAACGAGGGAGCAAATCCAGCCCAAGAGAGAAACTGTGGGAGCTAAAACCACCAGAAGTATCATGGAGGTGGAACCACACAAGCCCTTTGGAGCTCACAATTTGCCACAGATTGTCTCAAATGGTTCACATGGAACTACAGGACTTAATGTTTGCCCTGCTGGATTTTGGACTTGCTTTGGTTCCAATACTTTGTATTCCCCTTTGTAATTTTTGAAATGATAATGTTTATCTTGTGCCTTTATATGTTGAATGTGTTTAACCTTGTTTTCATTTGTACAGTGGGTTGCAGTTAAGAGTTGGACATAGATCTCAGAAGAGATTGGGGACTTCAACTTTTCACCAATGCTGAAAGTGTTACAACTTTGGCAACTCTTATAGATGGATTAAATGCCTTTTGAATAAAGGGATGTGCATGAGTCTTTGGGGTTCAAGGACAAAATGTTATTTCTAATGTAATATAATGTGGGTAGACTTAACACTGGTTCTTAAGGATTGTTAAGTTGCAAAATGTTAAGAATAAGCATGCCTTTGTATCTGTAGACTGATTTAAAACAATGTGTCTGGTTGCCAACTTGATAAGGGGTGGATTGTTATGGTTTATACATTGTGTCAACTTGAGAAGTCTAGAAGCTTAATTGAGTAACTCAGTAGCTCTACATCCTGCAGTGCAGAGCACAAGCAGCTACCTGTTCATTGTGTCAATTTGAGAAGGTCAGTAGTTTAACTGAGAGACTCATCAGGGAGCCAGGGTTCTTACTTTGCAAGCATCCTCATCTTGCACAAAGCAGGGCAAGGAGATTTGTGAATGCTACACCCACCCTGTGGGGGAGGGGTGTCCTGTGTACAACATAAGGGAGGAGAAGCTTGCTCTTGCCCCTTTTACTCTGGCTGCTTTTTGGTCTGGCTGCTGCCTTGAAGTGTTGCCTCAGTGCCATGCCACTCTGCCTTGGAGCCAGCTGATTATGGACTGAAACTTCCAAAAACTATAAGCTAAATAAACCTTTCCTTCCCTAAGTTTGGGTGTCAGGTGTTGTCTCAGCAAGGAGGGAAAAGCAACCAAGACACTGTCAAATAATCAGAACTTCTTTTCTTCTAACAGTATTCTCTGTAAGACTTGATATAATTTAGGTTAATATTATCACTTATGTAGACTCCTTTTGCTGGTGTCTCTATCTTTTGCTGGGGCAGCACCTTGCCTGCTTGCTCCTGGGTTACTATAACTACACCCAAACAGTTTCCTGCCAGCTGCAATTGGTGTAGCCATGTAATGGAAGAGTGGGTGTGCACCTGAAAAAGTGTGGGTGCTGGTGTTCCACAGTGATTGAGGCTCAAAAAGGGTAAGCTGTGGCTGTCCAATTGGCTCTGGGACAAAAGTGCAGTTGCCACTGGGTGCCCTGAGTCTGTGTACAGTTTTATTCCCTGCTGTGGCTGACACAACACAAAGCAGGCATTTGGGTTCCTCCCACCTCCCTTGTCTGGGCCAGGCTCCAGGTTCAGTGGCATAACTCTTTGTTTTCCACTTTGAGCTGCTGGCTTATGCAAACTGGCCCTGTTAAATAACCTTTTAAAAGTCCATTAAGGTCTAGATAAATTTGTGCTGGTTTGTTTTTTCCCTAGCTCTGCTACAAGCTACTTTACCACCCTGTCTTGGTTACTTTCACTTGTTGCTGTGACAAAACATGTGATGCCCAAAATTAGGGAAGGAAAGGTTTATTTCCTACAGTTCTCGGGGGTTTCAGTCCATACTTAGCTGGCTCCATGGCAGCATTGCGTGGTGGGGTATCCATTCATGGTGGCCACCAAACAGCAAGGCAAACTGGCAGAGAGAGCAAGAGACACGTTCCTCCCGCCCTTACACTGCAAGTCAGCTCTACCCCTGGGCGGGTGCAGCACTCACACCACCAATCCCAGCGCTAGACAACAAACCAATCATGAACACCACACTCAGCCCTGTCCAAATTACATGAGGCCTTGGGGGGGACACAGGATCAAACCAATAAACACCCCCTCCCAAATATGTAAATTTACAGTTCCTCCTCCTGGAAACACAAAAAGTAAAACAATTTACCAAGCTGTGCAGTCTCAATAGGCATCGCTCTAACCTAAAACTGTAAGCATTTTAATATACAAAGAACAAACTATAAATCCTGAATTCCCTTTTTTTTTTTTTTTTTTTTTTTGCGGCACCAGGGCCTGTCAGACAGGTGCTTAAGTCATTGAGCCAAACTCCCAGCCCTGGTTTTTTGAGGCAGGGTCGCACTATGTAGCTCAGGCTGGCCTTGCGCTTGCATTGTAGCCCAAGCCAGCCTCAAACTCACAACGCTCCTCCTACCTCAGCCTCCTGAGTGCTGGGATTAAAGGCGTGCACCACCAAGCCCAGCTTTCCCCATTGTTTTAAACCCAGAGATTGCTCAATGCACTCTGTACCACAGCCCTGTTGTCCTGTTGCCCACACTTTTGTAATGTCTCCTCATCTTGACCTACTGAGTTTTCCTGTTGTCAGGCCCCACACTGGGCACCACCTCTCATGACTCATGAACCTGCATCCTGAAAGGGGCTGATGGGATTAAGAAAAATTACAGATACATACTGAAAGGAAAACTGCGATTGGGTGGGACCTGACTTCTCTGATGGAGAGACAGCAACAACCCAGCATGGTCTGCCTCTTTATGCATGGTAAAAAGTGGGCAGAAGTGCATAACAGAGTCAAAAGTACAAGGTCTCAGTGTTTTGCTGAGAACACTAAAAGCAAAATATTCTCAAAGCTATCTGTGCTGTTTTAACAGGGAAGACACCAAGGCCAGGCACCTGTTATACTGGCCTTGCTCTAGTCCCAACACCCTGGTACTTGGCTCATCTCTGGGGGTCCATGTTCTAGGAATTGGCCTTACTCTAGCCCTAATGTGTGGTTGATCTCTGACTCAGCCACTCTCTGCATCTGTGATCAAATCTCTCTTTATAAGAAAAATATGTTTAATAAGGGAAAAGAAAATTTAAATCTCTATGTGTTGTATATCACAGTATCAGAGAAATGGCAATCTTGGTTTAATTGAAACAAATATATTGCTTTTCTATTAACTACATATAATACAAGAGGCAGGTTCTTTAAAGATTGGATGAACTCTACTAAGTTAAGAGAAACCAGAAGAAGAAAAGAGAATTAGTGAAACAGACTGCAGAAAGGCACTGCAGAAATAATAGGACATGGGAGCATATGGTGGGTGGGTTGCAGATGGTGGCACTGAAAATATTTAATGGGGTAAGTATCCATATGGGCTACAGATTTTCTGAGGAAGACAAAGCTTTGTTTAAAAGGTGTGGTTACAGATTCTGAGACCGTGACCATGTAAACTATTTAATGTTAAGAAAATGTTCTCTCAAAGACAAGAAAAATACATGAATTCCATGGCTTTTCAGATATAAAATATACTCTGAAAATGTCATTTACTTGTTTGTCTGCATGTCACAAGTAAAGTCACACAGGCGACTGAGGGGGTAGAGCTAGTAGTAGTAGGATGGAGGATAGTGCTTAAGAAGGAAGTAAGTGTGAGCTTGATGGTGCATGTCTGTAACCCTAGCACTCCGGAGCCTGAGGTAGAATGATCATGGTGAGTTCAGAGATGAGTTTAGGGTCAGCCTGGGCTATATAAGCAAGTTCAAGGCCAGCCTGCATTACATAGTGAGACCCTGCCTCAAAAAAAAAAAAAAAAAAAAAAAGACTGAACTAAAAATGTCAGGAAAATTCCTCAGTCAGAATGGAAAAATGTTTCCTACATCTCTCAAATAGAAAGCACTATGGATTACTTTTTAACTAAACCAAATGTTCTCCAAAATAAATTGATTTTCTCAAGAAAACCTTTCTTCATAGAAGTCCTCTGCTCAAGACACTTCAGTGATTCTTGTTGTGTATTGAGCAATGGTAAGGAAGGGGATTAAATTTACTGAACTTCTATATACTTAACAGAATCCCATTTAACCTTTAGCAAAACTGTGTGGTTGATAAGACTGTGTTTATGGAGGAAAAATCCAAACTTAAGTGAAGCAAGCAACTTGAACAGGTTATTCCTACCTGGCAGATGACAACACTTGGAAAGGTAAGGTTTTTTAAATCTATTTTCCTTACATTGCTTCTTCATTCCTCATTAATGGATCGCAGAGTCTCCAAACATACTTGTTGAACAAACAAGTTTAGGATTCAGAAGATACTCTTTCCAATAGTTTATAACAGTTTTGTACCTCTACTTAGCAAACGTTTATTGCTTACTATGTTTGTGTGGAAAATTATATAAGCAAGGTTGGGCTAATAGCCTATAGTTCTCCTAAGATCTTATTTCACTTAATGCTCAAAAAAAAAAAAAAAAACCCATAGAAATATACTGTTACCAATAATTTTGTGTAGGTCAATTACTATAAACCTGTTTTTCCTGTACCATTTATGATTTCCTATTTTGTTATATTTAAATTAATGTACTGATTCAAAGCCACATATGAAGCAATATGAATTTCACAATTCTTTTTAATCTTTAATAGTTGTTTTACCCACAACCAATGTGTTGACAATTATAGTAGTGATTCAATCTGAACAAAGTATTCAACTACCAAATAAAAAAATCTATTATTCTTTTTTAATCATTTTACTCACTTCCAGTAAAATAACATGCAAATATGAAAAATAGTATAAACAGTTTTGCACATGGAAAGAAATGCAACTGACATTTGGTAAGAACATAATCCAGCTAGGGAGGTGATTGTGTGTACTAAAGCATTGCTACTTAAATTTAGCTGTGCACAGGAGTTGCTAATGATGTTAAAATGTGCATCCTGATTCAGTAGGTTTGGCATGATGGCCTGACATTTTTAACAAACTTTTAGTTGAGACTTCTGTTGTTAGTCTTTGGGTTGAAATTTCAATAGGAAGATATTAACTTTTTAAGTACTAACTTTCATTAAGTTATAAACATCATAGTTTTATTTGGATAAAGAGTTTGTTAAGCACAGGTTTACTCAGGAGAATTTTTCTTATGTAATTAAAGGGTTGGTATGAATGTTTGTGTCCCTCTAAAATTCCCATGTTGAAACTCTAAACAGCCCTCATGATGATAGGAGGAAGGGAGTCTTTAGAAACTGATTGGATCATAAGGGTACAGCTGTCACACTTGGGACTGGTGCCTTAGTGATCTTTTCAATATGAGCTAACCAGACTTTTTCATCATGTTAATACACAGCAAGAAGATGCCCTTTATGACCAACAAAACAGAAACTCATCTGATACCAAATTTGCAGTGCTTTGCTCTTGGACTTCCCAGAATTCAGAATGGTGAGAAATAAATTTCTGTTGTGTATGATGCCCACAGTTTATGCTGTTCGATTATAGCATTATAAATGAAGACACTTGGTTAACTAGTAGAGAGTAGAGAATGAGTCTCTCTCAACTTGTATTTTACTGAGTGCAAAAAAAAGACACAACATTAACAAGGTTATCAGTAAGTATTTGACTCAAGGATTCATTTCAGTCTGTAAAAGAGCTTGGGCTCAGTATATTACTTGGAAATCTAAGGAGCTCAGCAAGGTAACAGAATTTTTTAAAGAATGAAATTTAGGTATAAAGACAATATATAGAAAAAATCAATACAAGCAAAAGAAATAATTGTATAATACTTTAAATTCTTTCTATTAAGATAACATTATGTGTTTAGAATAATGCTTTTGGAAAATTATAGGGCTTCTAAAGCTTTTGACATAAAATTTTGTTTGTGATATTTCTGTATTCTGTAGAGTATATCATGTTACGGTAAATACTTTTACTAACACAACTAATCATTCTCCTCATGAGTATTTGAGATATTTTGCAGCAAACAGAGGTGAACATTGCAAAATGTGAATACTGTTGCAAGGAGGCAATGGATCTTGAAGAACATACAAATTTATAAGCACAAAAGAATGTGAAATGAGTAGCAAATGATGATGTTCAGACTTGTGCGAACAGATTTCAGAGTTCCAATAAATTTTGGTTTTACATATACCTAATGAAGTATAGCAATGTCAATAATTGCCAAAAAGTTGTGAAACACGATGATACAGTGGAAAAAGTAATAACTACAGAAGCAAAAGATTTAAATTTCAGTTCCAGATTTGTATCTCTCTAAACATATACATTATTTATTTATTTACTTACTTGTTTATGGAACTAGGAATTGAACCTAGGATCTTCCAACTTAAGTGACAACCCAATTTTTTTTCCTTATGCAGGGCCTTACTAAGTCACTAAGTGTTACGCTTAGATCTAGATGTGCCCCCAAAGCATTATGGGCTTGTAGGTGGTGCTTTTTGAAGTTCACTGGACCTTGGGTATGTGATAATGAATTAGTCCACTGACTGATTTAGAATAGTTCTGGGTGTGGATAGTGGGAAGGCCCACTCTGGGTATGGGTAGAACCAGCCAAAATGTTTATATCCTAGATAGCATGAAACAGAAACAAAGAAGAAAGTCTTGCTTCTGTTTCTCTGAAGGCACTCTAGTCTCCACCTTCACCTTAGACTTCATATTCTGGCTTCTAGCACAGATTCTTCAGCCTTTCAATGCAGACCCTTCAGCTTTCCCAGTGCAGATCCTTGGCCTAGTGATATAGAATCGCACAGGACGGTATAGTGAGCTCCAGGCCTTTGACCTTTGACTAGATCCTTTGGATTTCCAGCATGAAGACAGACCTTTTGCATTCTTCTATACCTGATTTTACAGACAGCCATTGTTAATTCTTACATATTAATATATCTTGAATCAAATCTGTTACTCTGGTAAGCACTGAGACAGATTTTGGTATCGGAGAAATGGGGTCATTCTTGTGTGTGTATCTGACCATGTGGTTCAGCAGCCTTTGAAACTGGCTTGTGGGAAGAGTTTGGAAAGGTTTGGGGCTGAAGAAGCAGTCCTAGAATGCTCTATTCTGAACTTGAGAGGAGATTCTAGTCACATTCTGGAAGACCAGAATGTTAACAGAAATGTATCCAGTAAAGACCAGGCTCAGGAAGTTTCAGGAACAAGGACTACATTGGTTGCTGGACTCCAGAACATGTGTGTTATGCTTTGACAGAAAATTTGTCTGCATTTTGCTGTTATCCAGAGATACTCTTCTTGAGACTAAGGGAAGTAGACTAATTAATCTGGCAGAAGAAATTTCAGGGCAGCGTAATGTTAAAGTGGAGGCATGGCTACTATTGGAGCTTTTAAATAGATGTATATTAAGAATAAAGTGCAAAGAGCCTAGCAGAATATTTTAAAACATTTTGAGTTTGGGTAGAAGGGAAGCTCCCATACAGTTACAGACTGAAAAGATGGAGCAGAGGAGAATATGGTTGCTGAGAAGGAAGAGGATGATAGAAATGATGGCCTAAGGGCATCAAAGAACCAGCAGAACTCCAGCTTTTGCAGTCTCAAAATTACAAAGGTGAATGACTGTGCTTTGAGAAGAGAACCCACACACCAGAATGGTGGCATTCAGCAATCCAGGTACTCAACCTCTATAATCAAGAGAGAAGGAAATCTGATTAGTGCTCCAGGTGGTAGTAGACCTTGTTATCATCCATGTGTTGCTGCTTTTAGATACAGGTAGAATGCAAGAGTGGTCTGGACAGGAAAGCTTCCACCAAGATTTCAGAAGAAGGCTTGGGAAGGCAGGCAGTGTGCTCCTGAGATGGCAGTGTGTGCAGATGTGAGTGTGAAGTCAAAGGTATACATACAGGCCTATAGTTACAATTGAAAATCATCTTCCAGATATGGAAATACTAGCAAAGATCTCACCCTCCTTTTTCCCTTTTTAATGCTTCAGTAACTAAATTCAGGACAGTATCTATCTCCAACAGGTGGCTTTAACAAAGGTCACTTCCAGAAGGCAGTTCTTCCTAAATTAAAGTAACGAACACATATTATTAACTAAAATGTACATATAGAACAATGGCAAGAGACTCTGAACTGAGCTCTCCTGCATACTTCCCTTCCCTTTTCCCACAAATAGTCGGCATATTCTGCAAGATATCAAGTTTGACAATTCTATTACAAAAATACAATCACTCTTGTGAAGTAACCAAAAAAATGCTTAAAGCATTATACTAACCTTTGACTTTTACACGTAAGAATTTTAAACATCTGGAAAGACTAAATATTTCCAATAAGAAATTAAATATCCTATACATATAATGGCATTGAGTAAATTTCACACATATATTTAACAAAGGCTATACTTTTAAAGTGTCATCTAAGGATGAACACTATGGTCTAGAAACTTTCCTCTTCCCATCTTTTTTAAAAGGGGACAGATATATGCATATGTAATACTTAGAGGGGACTTTAACAATTTAATTTCTTAGGAGGTTTCAAGAATATTTTTTCTAACCCATAGAACATGAAAATGCAAAGGAATTGAAATTATCCCATGCATCTTATCTGACCACAGTGCAAGGAAACTGGAAATCAATAGCAAAAGAAACCACAAAAACTCCATAAATACATGGAAATTAAATAACACCCTACTGAACAACAAATGAGTCACAGATGAAATTGAAGAATAAATTAAACAGTACCTACAACTAAATGATAATGCCCATATAACATATAGGAACTTATGGAACACAATGAAAGCAGTCCTAAAAGGCACATTTATAGTAGTGAATATATATATATATATATATATATATATATATATATATCAGGAAGATAGAATGAACTCAAATAAGCAGTCTAATGCTGAATCTCATACTCTTAGAAAAAGTGAAACAAGTCAAGGTCAAATCTCATATGAGAGAAGAAATTATAAAGATCAGAGTAGAAATTAATACAATTGAGACCAAGAAAATAATACAAAGAATCAATGAATCAAACAGTTGGTTCTTCAAAGGATTAAATAAAAATGACGAACTCTGAGGCAACTTTATCAAAAAAATGGAAAGATTTTAATTCATGCAATTAGGAATGAAAAGTGTGAAATCACAAGGGATCCTGCAGAAATTGAGAAGATCATTGATATCTACTTTGAGAAACTTTATTTTAACAAAATGGAAACACAGATGAAATGGAAGATACCTAGATGCATGTGAACTACCAAAGCTGAATTAAGAAGATATAAAAACTCTATATAACCCAATAGCAACAATGTTGAAATGTAATTAAAAACCTAAAATCAAAGAAAAGCCCAGATCCTGAAGAATGCAAAGTCGAGTTCTACAAAAACTTTTGAGAGAATCTAACGCCATTATTCCTCAAACTCGTCAATGAAGTAGAAAGGCAAGCAATACTCCCAAACTAATTCCTGGAAGCAAGTATTACTCTGATACCAAAACCAGAGAAGGATCCAACCAAAAAGGAGAACTAAAGGCTAATACCCTTAATGAAGATAGATGCAAAAATCCTCAACAATATACTGGCAAACAGAATGCAGAAAATCATTAAGAAGATTATACACAACGACCAAATAGAAATTTATTCTAGGAATGCAAGGATGGTTTGACATATGCAAATCAATAAAATTAATACACCATATCAACAGAACAAAGGACAAAAATAACATCATCATCTCAATAGATGTATAAAAAGTGTTTACAAAGTCCAACACCCACCCATGATAAAAAAAATCCCATACAGAAAATCGGAATAGATGATTTTTATCTCAATCTGATAAAAGCCATCTATGACAAACCAACAGCCAACATTGTATTAGATGGACAAAGACTGAAAGCTTTCACTCTAAAATCAGGAAAAAGACAAGGATGTCCACAGTCACCACTCTTACTCAATATAATTCTTTTTTTTTTTTTGATACCAGGAATTGAACTTAGGATCTTGCACTTACCAGGCAAGTGCTTAAACTGCTGAGCTAAAACCCCAGCCCTCAATATAATTCTTGAAACATTAGCTAGATCAATTAGATATGAGAAAGAAATAAAAAATAATGATAGGAAAGTAAGAAGTTAAATTATCATTGTTTGCAGATGACATGGTACTTTGCAAAGATCCCCAAAACTCTACCAAAAGACTTCTGGATTTAATAAGCAGGTTCAGTAGAATAGAAACAACACCAACACTCAACAATCAATACCATTTCTGTACACAAATAACAAACTCACTGGGAGAAAAATTAGGGAAACTACACCCTTCAAAACAGCACAGCAGCATAAAGAAAAGAAATACTTAGGGATCAATCTAACAAAGGAGGTAAAAGATCTTTACATTGAAAAGTATAGTACTCTGGAAAGGAGATTGAAGAAGATATCAGAAAATGGAAAGATATCCCTTGCTCTTAGGAAGAACCAATACAGTGAAAATGGCCACACTCCCAAAAATAATATACAGCTTTAATGAAATTGCAATCAAAATACCACTAGCATACCTCACAAAACTAGAGAAAACAATCCTGAAATACATTTGTAACCAAAAAAGTGCTAGAAGAGCTAAAACAATCCTGGGCATCAGAGGAAAGGCAAGAGGCATCAAAATTGCTGACTTGAAATTATCTCACAGAGCTACTGTGATAAAAGCAGCATGATACTGGAAAAAAACAAACAAAAAAACCTGAGGACGAATGGAAAAGACTAGAAGATACAGAAACAACTTCAAATGCACTCAGCCACCTGATCTTTGACAATGGGGCCAAACACATTCACTGGAAGAAGGATAGTTTCTTTAATACATGGTACCTGAAAAATTGACTTTCTACATGCTGAAGATTATAACTAGACCTATGTCTATCACCATGCACTAAACTAATTAAAATGTGTCAAATATTTAAATATTAAAACACAAACACTAAATCTGCTAGAAGATAGAATAGGTAGAACTCTGGAAGACATAGATGTAGGCAGTGAATTTAAGGAAAAAAAAAACCCAATCTCATAGGAACTACGACAAAGAATCAACTTGGATATCATTTTATTAAAAAAAGGTTTTGTACAGCAAAAGAAATCACCAACAGAGTGAAAAGACAAACCACGGAGTGGAAAAAATGTATGCCAGCTATTCTTCAGACAAAAGACTAATAACTAGAACACATAATAAAATGAAAAAAAAAATCATACCATCCAAATTTAAAGACCCAATCCAAAAATGAGCATCTGAGATGAATAGACAGTTCTCTGAAGAAGTATAAATGCAAATAAATATATGAAAAAAATCTTCAGCATTACTGGTCATTACAGAAATGCAAATTAAAACAATACTGAGATTCCATCTCACTCCAGAAAGACTGGCTATTACCAAGAAAACAACTAATGACAAACGCTGGCAGAGCTGTGGGGAAAAAGGAATAGTTCTCTGCTGTTGGTGAGAGTGTTGGCTGGTGCAACCACTGTGGAAATCAGTATAGAGATTCCTCAAAAATCTAGGATTAGCAGTCCCATTTGACCCAGCTATTCCCCTTTTTAATATCTTCTCAGAAAAATCAAAAACATCATTCTCCAGAAATATGCACACACGTATTAATAATGCCACAATTTGTAATAGCTAAATCTTGGAAGCTGCCCAAATGCCCATAAACCAGTGAACGAATTTAAAAAAATACGGTTTTTATAGAATGGAGTATTACTCAGCCATAAAGAAAAATAAAACTGAGACATTTACAGCTAATTGGATAGATCTTGAAACCATAATCATAAGTGAAATTAAATGACAGACTTGTAAATATCATATTATCACTCTGGTGTGAGAAACTGAAAATGTAAATAACATAAATGTACAACAGATACTGTGAAATAGGAAGAAACTGCTCAAAAGGAAAAAAAACTAGGGAGGCAGGAGGGGAAGGAAGGAAGGGAAAGAAAAAATGAGAATAGAAGGATAAAATGAACTGAACTCTGAGAATGGGGAGGGTAAGACGGTTTGAAAAGAGTGGATGGTAATGGGAAATGGAAAAGGAGAATCAAGATATATCATGTACAGATACAAATTCCCTATAATGAGTATGGTCATGTATACCTAAATTGTATGAATAGACTTAAATTTGTAATAAATTTTAACACAAGTGTACCCATCATGTTAGTTTACTAATTATACTTCTGTCATACACTGCCAAACTTTAACATCTTGAAAGACTGTGCTATGGTTGTTACATTCTGTCAACTTGAGAAGTTTAGAAGTTTAACTGAGAGACTCGGCAGGGAGCCAGTACCCTTACTTTGTAAATACCCTCATCCTGTGCAAAGGAGGGCAAGGAGATTGTGCCACTGCGACACCTGCTCTGGGGTGAGGGGCCGTGGCTTGCATACAGGATAAGGGAGAAGAGGCTTATTTTTCATCCTTTTTGCTCTGGCTGCTGCCTTGAAGTGTTGTCCCAGTGTCATGCCACCCTGCCTTGGAGCTAGCTGATTATGTACTGAAACCTCCACAGTGAGCTAAATAAACCTTTCTTTCCTTCATTTTGGGTGTTGGGTGTTTTGTCCCAGCAAGGAGAGAAAAGTAACCAAGACAGACTATCTAGAAATTAGGATTCTTTTATACACAATTATATACACAAGAAAGTAAAATAAAATGCACAGACATAGAGCAAGGGTGATTTTTGTTTCACAAAAAACCGCACTGATTCACAACCCTTTGTACTTTCTTTCCCTCCTTCACTGAACTAGTACAAATATATCCACTGCTCAGATCAGTGGTTTGATCATTTCACTCCTCAAAGACTGTATTTCATTTTCAACTTTTAACAAGAGGATATCTACAAAATGTGTTGCTTACCAACTACTTTTAACATACTTTGTGTACTTAGGAAGACTAGAAGTTTCAAATATGGGTCAAATTTGTCCACTGTATACACAGTAATGTCAAATAAACTATACATAGGTAACAACGGTTATATCTGAAAATATCTTTTAAGTAGGAACATTCTGGCCTAGAGTCTTTCAGTTTTTTCAAATCTCTTTTTGTCACATGTGATATAGGCACATGTGTCACTCAAGAGCAATTTTATAATTACACTTGCAAAAGTCCTTTTCAGAAGATAGCCTTTCTATGAATTTTAACACAACATATACAAAATCTACTTTTGTCATACACTGACAACCTTTTTAATATATAGAGACTAGATACTATAAAATTGGGACTCATATGTCCAGTATATATGTAGTATATACAGTATGGCAAAGTGAACTGAAATGCATGTAACTTAAAAGCAATGGATAAAATGAAATTTTCTACCTTACACTTAACAAAGTACTTTTCACAGTTTCTTCCCTCCCACTTCCCTCAACTCAATGAACAAGTATAGACAGTATAGTGTTCAGAGCTGGTTTAAACACTCTAATTCTAAAATAGTATTTATCAGTTTCAAAATGCTATTCACAGAACCCATTATTCTACTACTGCTATTTTTAAATATATTGAGCACTTCTACATATCTAGGACTAGATTTTTCATATAAGAACTTGTCTGCTATCATACAGCACTGATACATAAAATGCTTATGTGGCAATGGCTATAACCTGAGGCACCTTCTAAATATGACCATTTTGGCCTTGAACCATTCCCTTCTCACTTCCTTCTCTTTATTTTCAACACAGCGAACAAGTAGATATGTAATGTTACAGATGGTTGAATTTACAGAGAACAGGCTTTTCTGTGTATTTCAGCACAAAGTTTACAAAATGTGCTAATTTTCCTGGCTAGTTTGTCATACACTGGAACCTCTTCAACATCTAGGGATTACATGATTTGGACTTATTTGCCAGGTATATATACTATGGACACAGGAAAACAAAACCCACCAAACATGCAGAAAATTATGTCAGAAAATGTCCAAGTATAAATGCACTAACATACTACCTTTTGCATTTGCTTTCCTCATTCCTTCTCCAAACCACTGGTCAGTACCATATTGCTCATGAGATGGTTTCATTCTTAAAAGACAGTATTTTTTCCTTTTTCCACTAACCCATTGGGTGAAAATTGCTCAAATTTTCAGAAGACAATCTTTTCAAGGAATTTTAAGACAAAATTTGTTAGTTTACTAACTATTTTTGTCAAAACTGGCAACCTCTTTACTATACAGGAAGACTACATGTTATAAAAGGACTCATTTGTA
>RJWM01017412.1:0-43157 GCA_004363535.1 Dasyprocta punctata | reverse complement strand
GGAAACATTAGCCAGAGCAATCAGACAAGAGAGAGAAATAAAAGGAAAAAGGATAGGAAAGGAAGAAGTTAAATTATCACTGTTTTCAGATGACATGATGCTCTACATAGAAAACCCTAAAAACTCCATCAAAAGACTACTAGAGTTAATAAACAAATTCAGCAGTATAGCTGGTTACAAAGTCAACACTCAAAAATCAGTAGCATTCTGGTACACAAACAAAAAACTCAGAATTTATGGGAATAACACCTTTCACAATAGCATCCAAAAAAATGAAATACTTAGCAATCAACCTAACAAAGAATGTAAAAGATTGAAAAGGATGTCAGAAAATGGAAAGATGTTCCTTGCTCTAGTTAGGAAGAACCAACTTTGTGAAAATGGCCATACTCTCAAAACTGTTATACAGATTTAATGCAATCCCAATAAAAATATCATTAACATATCTTACAGGTCTAGATAAAACATTCCTAAAATTTATTTGGAAACAGAAGAGACCTAGAATAGCAAAGACAATTCTGGGCAACAGAAGCAAGGCAAGAGGCATCTCAATCCCTGACTTGAAATTATAGTACAAAGCTACAGTGAGAAAATCAGCATGGTATTGGCCAAAAAGTAGACCTGAGGATCAATGGAGCAGATTAGAAGATGCAAACAGAACTACAAAGACACTCAGTCACCTTATATTTGACAAAGGGGCTAAACATGTTCTCTGGAAGAAATATAGCCTCTCTAAAAATGGTGTTGAAAAAATTGGTTTTCCACATGCTGAAGACTGAAATTAGACCCATGTCTATCACCATGCACTAAACTAAAGTCAAAATGGATCAAAGATCTAAATATCAAAATAGAAGCATTAAATCTACTGGAAGACAAGGTAGTTGGGAATCTTGAAGACGTAGGGGTTGGCCAAGAGTTCATGAACAAAACACAAACCACATAGCAAGTACTTCACAGAATCAATAACTAGGATCTCATCTTATTAAAAAGTTTTTACACTTCAAAAGAAATCACCAATAAAGTGAAAAGAGAGCCTACAGAATTTGAAAGAATTTTAGCCAGCTGTTTCTCAGACAAAGGACTTGTATACAGAACATGTAAAGGATTCAAAAACAATGAGCTCCCCAAATTCATAGACTCAATCCAAAAATGGTCATCTGGACACACACTTCTCACATGAAGAAATACAACTGGCAAATAAATACACAAAGAAATGCTCAACATCACTGGTCATTCAAAAAATGCAAATTAAAACAACGTTGAGATTCCATCTCACTCCAGAAAGAATGGCTGCCATCAAGAAATCAATTGATAACAAATGTTGGTGAGGCTGTGGGGAAAAAAGAACACTTCTCCACTGTTGGTGGGAGTGTAGACTGGTGCAGCCAATGTGGAAATCAGTGTGGAGATTCCTCAAAAAACTGGAATTGGAAGTCCCATTCAATCCAGCTGTTCCACTTCTCAGTATTTTCCCAGAAAAATCGAAACTGTCATGTCACAGCGATAAATGTTTATAGCACCCATGTTTATAGTAGCACAATTTCTAATAGCTAAATCTTGGAAACAACGAAAAGGCCCATCAACTGCTGAATGAATGAAAAATTGGTGGTATTTTTATACAATGGAATATTACACAACTATAAAAATGATGATGTCAAAGCTTTTATAGGTAAATGGAGGCAACTTGTTACTATACTCATAAGTGAAATAAATCAAACGCACATTTGTAAATATCATGTTGTCTTCTAGTGTAAAAAAAATAATAAACTGAAAGAGTAGCAAGATCCAAAATGTACAATAGATACTGTAATAATGAAAGGGAAATGCAGTGCTCAAAATTAAAGAAAAACTGGAATAGGGGAAAGAAGAAATGGAAGAAAAGATTATATATATGTAGGTATGTACATATAACTGTATTTATTTATAAGTGTGCAAGATAGATAACTATACTATTAATTCTGTTAATTCATCAAAAGGAATAGTTTGTATTGTCATTTGATTGTCTGATCATTTTTTATGCCTGTATCTTGTAACTTGAAGAACTACTTCTAAGATAACAATATGCAGTGTGTTAACTAGTGTTGATTTCTTACCTTTTTTTGAAATTCTGTATTATTTCTACCCTTTTTATGTTTTGATTTTTAAAATAAAAAATATATCTACTTCTTATGTTTTTGATATTTATAATAGTTCAAAATTAGATATAAATTAAATACCTGTTGAAAGGTAATTAAAATAATGTTATTGATGATAAACACATAAAATCTCACATATTTCTGATTTTTAGGGCACACTTACTGAAGTTTATATAAAATAAATGGTCTAAGAATGGAATTTGTCAGCATATATTTTGACTACAATTTTTTGCATCCTCTGACTGTTCTTGAAAAGTAGATATGACCAATAAACCACTACCCACCACAAGCTACCACTGTCATATGGAACATTAACAAATCTATAGGTATTTGAAAATAATATTCCTTTATGAAAGACTCAGGCCCAAAGTTTTAATAGTTTCTTGTTTTGTCGGGGTATATGCATAGCTATCATGTTGAATGCATATTTCATTTTAACTGCTGATTAAATTTACTTGCAATCAAGTATTATATATGTTTTCATTTTCTTAAGTTTTTAAAATAATTTTACTTGTGTGTAATAAGGTCAGAGCAGGTTAATTAAAGTCACTGTTAATTGTGTTAAAAAAACTTGCCAGGAAATTAATCAAAATGTCCAACTCATTTCCTGTAGGACTGCACTTTCTTTATAATGACATTGAACAAAAGGTTATATAGTTTGAAGTTTTAGAAAAATGTGGGAAAATGGTACATAAATTTTCAACAGTTTTGAAGCACATGCAATTCCAAAAATATTTCCAGTTAAGTGGTTAAGGAATTTAAGCAAAAATTAAACATAGGGCAATGCATCTAGCATTATATTATCATTGCTATAAAAATAAAAATATCAGTAGATGGAGACTATTAGTCTTTTCCTTGATTGGACATATACTGTATCCATCTGTATAATCTCTCAGTTTCTTAAATTTATCATTTCAATTATCTTTCCTTTATTCACTCCTAGAATAATTCTATTGCCCTGGATGGCTATTCTGAGTAAGCTAATGGATAGTCTATTAAGTCATACCCACAATATTACCATCGCTCATCACTTCATTTTATTACCACCTTTGTAGTGTGCCATCCCTGTCTACTATCTGAAGCACTGTAATTGTCTTTTAAAGGTGTCTCTAGACCCATCTTTTCTTCTTTAGATCACTGTCAACAACAGATTTGATCCCATTAACAGAAGATGTAATCCCATTAAAACCTTGAGGGAAGGTAGAATATATCTGTTCAAAAGGTAGATATCACAAAATAAAAAAAAAATAAGTTCATATAATGGCTAAAAAAATTTAGCTGAATAAATTATCAAGTACAATTTTGATGCTGTTTATTTTTTTTCTTATTCTCAATTCAGTGCACTCACATTGGTTCCAGGATAAAATATATGCGTGTGTGTGTGTGTGTGTGTGTGTGTGTGTGTGTAAAACGTACATGTCTTGAGACTTTAAAGCTTTAAATGAATCTGACATCACTTTTCTCCTACTTGTTTGAGAACATGGGAACTTTTTCCCTACCAATGTTTCCCACAAAGTTTTCACTAATAATTCAAGTCCTCCATAAAATATAACCTGAAACACCTATGTAAATTTATCAGTCACTGGGATTCTTCCATAACATGATCCTAGATTTATTTCACTCTTATGGTTGTTAATTTCTTACATACAGTCTGTGAGAAGTTGTGTTTTCCAGAGACAATACGATGTTATTTTCCATCCTGCTTACACTTCCATCATTTCACACTGGTGAGATCTCACTACTTTCTTCAATCTGAGCTGCTGGGAAAACGACTTAATGAACAATGAAAAGAAAGAGAATCATGACCTGGGGTTTCTATGGCTATGTTATAAGATGTCTTGTAGCTTTTAGTGGGTTCTCTTGGAGTGCCTCTCCTTGGCACTCTCCCTCTTAGAATCCCAACACCGCACTGTCAGATGGTGAATTAGACCTTGAGTTAGAAACATCTGTGCAGCAATCCATAGATCTACATGAGTTCTCAGCTGATGCGCCAACTTCTGCTGCTAGCCACATGAGTAAACACCCTTGGAGACCCAGTCCAATTGAATTTTCAGATGCTTTCCGTGGCGAAAAAAAAAAATTGTCCACTGAATACTCCAGCATGGAAAATTCCAGGCAAAAATGTTTCATCAGTGTCCAGACAAACTGTGAATAACCAATAAATTTACTTTGTTTTGTCTGCAAAGATTCTTTTCAACATACAAGGGGTATTCATAAAATACAATGGATTAATTTTTTTAAAAAAATACACTACACAGAAAGATACATTACCATGAATCCCCATGAAAATACTCCCTTTCACTTTGAACATAATTATTTCATCATTTGTGGCGCTCCCATGGGTGTCTTTAGTTTCATTGTTGTGGCTGCCATAAAGAGTTGGACTCAAAAATTTACCCTTCATAGTCATTTTCACTTTGAGAAGAACCAAAAATCACATGGTGCCAGATTCTATGAAAAAGGTGGAAAGAGACACACCATAATAATTTTATAGGTTTCCCTTTTGGTTGGATAAGACTCAAGCAGCATTCACTGTATTTTTCAATGTACCCCATAGAAAGAGTGAACCTCATGAAACATGACTTGAAGAATTGCTTCACAAAATGGCAAGAATGATGTGAGAAGTTAGCTGGAACAAAATATTTTGACAGGTATTAATGGCAATTTGTCTTTTATAGTGATACTTTTCTTTTTAATTTATCATTAAACATATTTTGAGCACCCCTGTAGCAATAGATGATTATTAAAATGTTTATTGTCTCTTTAGTAAAAGAGAAGCCCCAAAAGACAGTAATAATCTTCATTCACTTCTATATTCCTCACATGTGAGATAGTGTTTGTGAAGTGTCATATACTTGACAAATATTTATTTGTGATTATCATAATAGTTTTTTTTTTTTTTTCCCGGCACCAGGGATTGAACTCACAATCTCACACCTGCTAGATAGGCGCTTAAGTCACTGAGCCAAACTCCCGGCCCTGGTTTTTTGAGGCAGGGTTGCACTATGTAGCTCAGGTCAACCTTGCATTCGCGTTGTAGTCCAAGCCAGCCTCGAACTCATAATGTTCCTCCTACCTCAGCCTCCCGTGTGCTGGAATTAAAGGCATGCACCACCACGCCCAGCTCATAACAGTTATTTTTTTGTACATCAAAGTGGCTGGGTCACAGGATCACCAAAAATCTGGGTGAACATTATTCCTGGGTATTTTTGTGAAAATTTTTCCCAAAAAATGTGGCATTTAAATCAGCAAGCAGGGAAGAGCACATAGCCTTTTCCAATATAAATGGGAATCGTCTAATCTACTGAGAGACACAAAAGAACAAAATGACAGGAAGAAAAGATTCACCTTTTCTTTGTCTCGCTGCCTGATCAGATACATCTGCCTTCTGATGTCATTGATATCACTAATCCTAAAACTTCAGATTCAAATGCAAACTCTACCATCTGTCCTGCAGATCTCAGGTCTTTGAATTATACTACTGATGCCCAGCTCTCCAACATGAGGAATGTGAATAATGAAACATCTCAGTTTCTATTGTCAAATGAGTTCACTTATAATAAATACCTATTAGTGAATAATTTAATTTTGTTTATTTTCATATTCATATTAATTTCATATGTGAAATTTATGAAAATAATAATGTACTGTGCTTATATAATATATGTTAATCATTGCTATAAAATATAGGTTTACATGATTCTAGAGGTTGAAAAGTGCCATATTCTACCAGGTAAAAGCGTGAATATTCCAGTATGTAAAATCATTTATCCATATCCACAAGGGATCAAACACTGCAGATACTGAAATCCATGGATATCCAGATTCTTTATATAAAATTATGCAATATTTACAAATACCATGCACACATCTTTCCATACACTTTAAATCATTTTCAGATAATTTCAACCATCTACAACTATATAAATACTATGTAAGTTGTTTTCATACTATGCTATATACAGAACAACAAGTAAAAAAGACTGTACCTTTTGTGTACAGGCACAATTTTTGAAAAATTTTTGAATTCTAGACCAACCATGAATTCACTATGCGACTCAGGCTAGCCGCGAAATTATATTCTTCCTACCTCAGCCTCCAAAGTGCTGGGATTAGACACATGTGTCACTATGCCTGCCTCAAATTTTTAAGGGTTATTTTCATCTGAATTTGGTTGCAAACATAGATGCAAACCATGCAGCTTTGGAAAGTCAGTTGTATATATGATTATCCTTAAACCTAAAATTCTCTTGTCTCATATTTTCCTTACTAATAATTGACTTTAGTAAAACTTTTAGATTTTATCTAAAATGTGCCCTTTTTATCTTTCAATCACTCCTGAATTAACCACACTCACCATCAGGTTAATTATACCTATATAATTATAATTACTTCTTTAAAATCTTTCTTGTTAGGGAGAACAAACTTTTCTAGTATTTCATTTGTTATTTCTTCATAATTTCTAATGTGTTGCCTTGTCTTTTCCACTTGTAAATAGTGTGCACCATCCCCAGAATTGTATGTATGTATTCCCTACATGTTTCTATCTAGTATTGCTCTTTAGCATTATGCATCTTAGATTTACCTTATTTGTTCTTAACATTCTTACATCTTGTATCCTAGCTAGCTCCACTTCTTTGTCTAAATAAGTATTTCTAAGGGGAATTTCCAACTTTTTTCTCTAATTCTTCTCGCTCATGGGTTGCTTTTCCAGTTCTTGATTTCCAAAAGTGGCCATCCTTAGCTGTTCAAGCACCCTCCTTCCAAATGCAACTATTGCTATTCCTTTTTTTTTTCTGCACCATTCCTCAAACACAGGTAATTCTAGTTAACTCTGCTTTCAAAATTATGTCTTATCAGACAATTTCTCAAATTTTCAAAACTATTCCCAAATCTAAGTCACTATGTTTGTTTTTATTCACTCAGTCTCTCATTTTTCATTGTGCTATCTAACATCATGTTAATCTCCACATAGGAATAAAAATGAATCTTCTAGTAAGACTTGTCTCCATACAAATTGTCTCAAAACTTTATCGTGCCATTCAGATGACAATGCACAAAGCTTCCTGAAATGGAAGGATCTTTAAACAAAAATGCATCTTGTCTAACTTCTTTCTTGTTAATTTTCCTTTTATACACCTTACTGCAATTAACAAAGCTCTCTTTTTTTTAAGAACACATATATTCCCTTATCCGATGCTATATATTCCTCTAAAATTTGTTTCTCTTGACTGTATTTTATAAATAGTTTGCTCATATAATTCACTTATAGTGCCTTAGGGTCACTATTGAGAAGTCTTCTTAATAATACCTTAATGAGAAAAATACTCTGTTACTCGGCACTATAGTGTACTCTACTGTTTTATATATGAAAGGAAGCGGTCATAGCTGGGGTCAGTTGCAGTCTGGAGCCGTGCTCGCTTCAGTCCGTTCCTGCCCCGTCCTCCGTGCGTGTATCTGTCACGACTCCTTTTGGTAAATTTTAGGACTCTGGGGAGTAATTTGAAGACCACTGCTCCACAGTCTTTAATAATTATAATATTGGAGCTGGAAAGGAATTAAGTTTTTTAGTTTAATGTTTCCTCAAACTTGCCTGACCCTCTAACCATCCTGTGAAATGCTTGCTAAATACATTTCCAGGCTGTATTGCAGCCTGTTAGAATCACCATTCTGTTCTGTTCTACCTTGTTTTCTTAATCCTGTGCTGCCTGCAGTGTTGTGGATTGCACAGGGCTTGACCCAGTGCAGGTGCTCTGCCACTGAGCTGCGCCTCAGCCTCAGAACCCCAGTTCTGTGCTAACCGTGGCTTCGCGATTAGACCACTATGTGAAACAGAGTGTTGACTTTTTGTCAGCTGAGGATACTGAATTAAAAATGCTTTACCAAGCTGGGAATGTAGCTCAGTGTTAAAGGAGTTTACCTAGTATGCGCAGGGCCCTGAGTTCAATCCCCAGTACCACACACAAAAAAGTAATATTGATGACATCTTGATACTTCACCTTAACAGGTAAGAGCAAGCTTTTTCTGAATTATGCTGATAATAAACCATATTGATTTCTGGTGGCCATAAGATATCTTTCACAACTATTTAACATTGTCTTTCCTTGTGCAGTATAATGAAGCAGACGTAGACTATATGTAAATATTGGGCATATCTATAATATTTCATTTCATATAAATTGTTATTTACAAAACAGGCAACTATAAGGTAAAACTTAGTTGCTTTTCAACTCATACACATCCTTGGCATGTTTTATTAATTTTCTAGCATTTATCTACCTAATATTAAATGTACATTTATTATTTTTGATTACTTTTTTTGTTGTTGTTGTTCTATTGAATGTAAGCACAAAAGGAAGACAAATTCTCTACTTTTTCAACACATAAAGCAAAGATTAAAATATTAGGAATTTTCAGTAAATACTGACTGAGTAAACACATATACATGTAAATATATCAGTAAATACTGTTTCTAAAAGTGAAGAAATATTAAGAACTTACTCTAGAGCACTAAAATTTCTTGTTCATTCTTTGTCATTATAAATAATTATTTCAGAAACATTAATGAAAGCAGCCATTTTTTTTTCTTTTTGAGACAGGGTTTTGCTATGCAGTTTAGTCTTGCCTTGAACTTACTTTGTAGTTCAGACTGGTCTTGAATTCACGACTATCCTCCTGCCTTAGACCTCCAGAGTGCTGGAATTACAGGCATGTGCTACCACATCTGGCTGCCATTCATTTTTTAAAATTATTTTTGATCCAAGTTTAGATACTGCAGATCTCTAGCTTACTGAAGTATTTCTCATTTATCTCTTGGCTCTATGATTTTTCACTATGCAGTAAATCACATTATATAAAGACAAATGGTGTTCAGGCAGGCATATGATAACTAAAAGAAGATCTAAATGATGATAAATTTGAGTGAAATTCATTTATTCAAAAGTATTCTTCAAATTCTTACAGGTATTTCAAAAATGAAAAAAGTTAGTTCAGAAATGGAGATTTCAATTATTTATTAAGGCAAATGATTCAAATTTCACTTAATGATTTATTTGTAAATTAAATGCCAGAAACAATGGTAACATTTCTTCAATGACTGGAGGATAATGAATTTGAGTATAATTACTGTTCAGACCCAGATAACTAAAAAATAAAAAAAAATTCTAATAGGAAAAACTCATACATTTCTTTATTATTATTGAAAATCTCTGTATATGAAAAAGTAAAATTTTGTTTCCTTGTATTATCGTTGATACACTGTGTCAGCTTGAAAAGTTTAGAAGTTTAACTGAGCGACTCTTCAGGGAACCAGGATCCTTACTTTGAAAATATCTTCATCCTGTGCAAGAGGAGGGCACAAAGATTTTGTGAGTGCTACATCCCCGCTAGGGGTTGGGGAGTGGCCTGCATACAATACAAGGGTGGGAAAGAAGTTTGCTCTCCCCCTCCTTTTTGTTCTGGCTGCTTCTACTGACTGCTGCCTTGAAGTGTTGCTCCTGTGCCATGCCACCCTGCCTTGGAGTCAGCTGATTATGGACTGAGACTTGCACAATGAGCTAAATAAACTTTTCCTTCCTTCGTTTTGGATTTTGGATATTTTGTACCAGCAAGAAGAAAAAGTAACCAAGACGCATTGCATACTTCTAACTTTCTCAATTGTCAATGAAAATGCAATGGCCATTCTTATGTGTTTTCATTGTTGTTGATATAAGTATTCATTTCAGTGCATTTCAATTCTCTTTGTTTTATCCATATGAATGCTATAAAAATATTGATCTAGAAAAACTTATCAGAAATGTAAGTATGGGGATATTGTGCCAGATAAGATAATTTAACCTGCTACTGAAGTAATAAAATATGATTTTGAAGGCCCATAATGCTTTCACTCTTTTGGTTTGATTAGTTTTATACTATTTTGTTTTGTTTGAATTTATTGTGTGTGAAGGTGTGGACAACTATTTTGAAGAAAACAAGAGTCATTATGGTAGCCACTGTTGATTGCCTGGTGTCTTGTTTTGAAGTTCCATGTTGCTTGCATTGTTCTGTTCTGATCTGCTTTGTTCTGATTTGTTTTGGTTTGTTTTATTCTCTTTAAAATAAAAAATAAAATAAAATATGATTTTAAAACAAGTTGATAGCACATCTGAAAATGTATATTAAGTAAAAGAGAATATTAATGGGCTATACAGGAATAAATCATAATCATCTGGTTTAACATAAAAAAATCAAGCACATTATAAATCATAGGTCTAAAATTAGAAGAAAATGAAATAAAATAACTGTTATTTTAAAATGATTAAATATATAATATTGCAATCATTACAGTATTTAAAAACTCTGGCTCTGTAACCAATTAGAGTAGATCAAGTTCCTCTTTCAACAACACCTTGAATAAATATATTCAGCTCTCTCCTTCAGTATCAAATTTTTATAAACACAGCAGCAATACAATTGGTACTGAAAAGATTATATATTAATGCATGAAAAATATTACCCTCGTACATAACTGCAAATTAGTATTACTTATTATTCTTGTTGTAAAAACAACAAAATGATTCATTCACACTTGATGCACTTTTTTCAATGGATTAAAAATGTGATGTATTTACATCTTGTAACGTGTATATTATCTTAAGAGCAAGTAGTATACACTAATTATTGGATTGTGCTTTCAATTATCATCACCAATTCAACAGAAGTATCAATTTTAGTGCATTTAATTTATATTCATCTCGTGCACAGCATGAATACTTCTGAAAGAAAATTAAAAGGAAAAAACAACCTTGTAAACAATAATATTGTTGTAGATTACATCTATGATCCTGGGACTTCAGGCAGTAGAGGCAGGAGAATCACAACCATAGCTTAGTGTAAAACACCTGTGTTAAATCTCTAGTAATGAAAAAAAGAAAAAAATGAATATAAGCTGATGAATCAAGAAGTAAAGATAAAATTCTTATATTAAAAATGAAATACAGATTTTTTTTAGAAATGGATCAATGTTGCTCAGTAGTTTTATGAATATATTTTTGCTATTTTCCAATTTTAAAAATTGTACATTTAACTAATACAAAATTAGTTAAATAATCAATAATTAATACATGATTTAAAATATAAGAAATGAATATACATAAAATTGTAGCAGCTATGTAAAACTTCTAGTGTGTGCTTAATTGCAATTAATTTACTCTTTGTACATTTATTTACTGAGTACTATCTATAAGCAATGTGTTAGACATTAGCAATATGAAGTGGGGTAAGGAACAAACAAGATCAATTGGTTTCTGTCTTCACAGAAGTTATTAGCTAATGTGAAATCAAGTAATTGATTATTCAGAAGGAGAATACTACAAAGATATGGACAGTGTTTTAAGTCACATGACTTTAACTTTCTATGTGAAAACAATACTTCATTGCTAAAATCTAAGGATGGGACATATTTGGCTAAACAAAAGGACATGGAGAAAGGAGATAGCTTATATAAACTAAAAGAACTATTTGAATAGCTGTGAGGAGATAACAAAAGGAAGAAAAACACACTGACTAAACCATGAGAAGTTAGTTGGCTAATGTAACCAAAGTGCCAAAAGTGATCATCCAAAAAAAAAAACTCCACAATGAGATTTTGTGTGAATATGTAAACCTAAAGTGGTTAGCAATTTAAGTGTTTAAAAGCAAAGATATAATATGATTATAATATTAATATACAAATATCTGTTTATATTCAGTGAAAAGGATGGTTTGAGAACAAGGATATGTATAGGTCGTTACTATGACACTTATTGCACAAGTTTGATGATGTTAATTAAGGCTACAGAGGGGCACTTGAAATGGATCAAGCCATAAATCACAGGGAAAACTAAGCCAAATGGTTTAATATCATTGTTTAATGGGGAGAAATAAGAACATTATTTCATGTTAATGAAAAACTGTAGAGACAAAATATCATGTCAGAAAAAGGGCAAAGTTACTAAAATGATATCTTTCAGAATATGGTGGGGCATATAAAATCCAGTGCAGGAGAGGGGATGGATTTAGATAGCAAGAAGGACTGTCCTTCATAGAAACAGGAAGGATTAATTGACAATGAGAAATAAGAGAAGGAACAGTTATATAAAAATACATTTGAAACCAGGAAGAACAAACAAGTTTTTCATAATTCAGCGATTATGAAAAGCATAGTGTACTCCAGTTGATACTTTCATATTTCTACCACCAACAAAACAATGTGTCACTAATGGGTTTAGAAAAAAAGTAGAACAGATGTCAAGAAACCTTTCATTATACAGAGACCCATAAACATATGGAATGATCCACAAAGCAAACTGTGGATTGGAGTCATTGTAATCCTCTGGGAAATGATTCAAACACATATTTAGTGATCAAAAGTTTTATGAAGAAAAACAGTTGATGAATTGGATGGCATGTAGTTTTTTTTCAACCAAAGTTTCCTTTATTTTATGATTTTATCCCTATGGTTTTATAGAAAGATGTATTTCTTCCATCTGTTACTTTCCATTTTGGATACTGTAGAATGAATTGAAAAATCCAACTGAGATATTCATACAATAGTTTTACTGATTAGCACCAGAGAAACTTGAAGTACCATTGTTTATAACCATGTGAGTATATAGTTTACAAAACCTTAAATATAATATATTAAATGAGGAATGATTTTTCCTAAGTTTCACTGAAAAACTGACTGATTTATTTTAAACAACCTTTAACAGTTTCAGTAGATATTCATGGAAATGTTTTTAATTATGTCTGACACAGAAATTCTGTTTTTCTCACTATTTGATTTTTGATTTGTTTATTTTTAACATTGAATATAGGGAAGAACTCAATAAGGCAAATAAGATGAAGTCTAAAATATTACCATTATCATTAATTAGCTATTTCACTGGTATTTATTTTTCTATTTTATTCCATAAATGGTATTTTATTGTGTTAAATATTATTTCCATGATTTCATAAAAATAATAGGAAGTAGGCTTATGAAATTGTGGAAGTTATCAGATGGTTTAACATATATTAAACAGAGTGCTACTTGTAGATCTTAAAAGTTAGTAAAAATGTATTCATATATTTCTTCTCTATACATTCTTTAGTTGTCAGTTTGTTCCTGCTATCAAAATCGTGTACCTGAAGTGATTATTTTTTAAATACTAGAGAAATATGTTGAAAAGTATTCTTATTACTTACAACTATACCAGATTTTAAATGAAGAACAGAAGTTTACACTGATTTGACAATTGTCAACTATGTTTAGTTAGTTGAAGAACAATTCTATTCCTGATATATTATAACGTTATAATTTGAGGCTCAGTAAAACCATGTTTCATCATTGATTAAAAAATTAAATTGATCAGCAAAATGTGATTCAGCAGATTATAGTAAATTCCTTAGTTCCATTCAACAAAGACAAGGGACCCTTTACAAGTGATGGATATGTCTATTGATTGTAGATATGATTTTACAGGAGTATACATATGTTCAAATTCATCAAATTAAATGTGTTAAAGATCTGTAGTTTTTGCCAGTAAATGTTTATTCAAAAAAGATATTAAAGGGAAAAAAGCAAAATATAGTGGCTTGTTAAAGTAAAAAAAAAGACTAAAACAGTATTAATTTGATTTTTATTTATTTGTTTATTTATTTATAGGTACCAGGACTCAAATTCACCACCTCACACTTTCCAAGCAGACATTTATGCCACTCAGCTAAACCCCTGGCCCTTGATTTTAATTTAACTTAGTTTATTATTATAAATTAGGAGCATCATCACATTAAACCAATGATAATGCTATTGCAGAAGTATGTCATGAAGAGAATTATGTTTATTTCTTATGGACATCCAGCCCTTGTGTTATTCCTCTGATTTAAACCTTTTTATTTTGATACCATCATTTGAATGTTAGTCATTCATTTGTCTCTCTACATTAGCTCCAGTAATAAATATGCATTTGGGTGCTTTTTATTTCTATTTTATTTTCATAACCTTTGTTTTCATTTTACTTTGCTACCAAATACAGTGAATATATTTAATTTTAGTATTCAATTTATTCTAAGACACATTATAATGTTTGAAATAGTTTTGCATTGAATTTGATTATGCCCAAAATTAATGTTTAATCTTCAATTCTATCTTTATTTCTATGGATGTTAAAGTTGTAATGAAGAAATCTGTTTTCTATTATGCAGGAAGACACATGGATTCCTTGTCACTAAGGTCTGTCACCAAGACATCTTTAAAAGGCCCTTTTTATTGAATGTGTCATCCAAATCAGCCTTCCCATCAATTCTGAAGCTATATGTAGTCAAAAGTAATGAGTGTCTCAGCTGTTACTTTTCAAGGTTCAAAGCTGTATGTTAGAAAACCAAAGTAAAAGTGCAATGAATAAAGCCTCCATTGTACTTCAGATAGCAATATTGCCAAGGCAATTACATCAAATAACAATCACCTTTTTGATTTATCAGTAATTGTCAATTTAATTTAATTAGATTGTCTTATTAAGTTTAAAGGAGATATTAATATATAGGTCAAAGACAAATGCTTATTAGGGAATTCAGACTTATTTGTTGGGAGGTCTAAAATAGAAATTTTAGATGTTTTCTATAGAAGAATTTAATATTCATGTCACTGAGTCTATTAAAGGAAGTAGGTCACAATTTATTCCAGTCATTTATTTCAGCTTTAGAGAAAAAAAAGAGTATCTCTAGTTCAGGAATGAAGAATTGTTTATCAAACTTGAATATGAACAGTATATCCCCCAGTTAAGGACGCATTTCCTCCTATCGATAGGAAGAGAGATGCAAGGCTATCATGAAGATGCAAATGATTTAATTGCATTAATAAATGATACAAGAATACCATTTCAGAAACATTCATTGTAAATTTAGTTATGTTTATTAAGTATTTTTATATTATTTTGTCAATTACTTTCAGAATGTAATTGTAACAAATACTTGCTGAAATCCATCTTTTCTTAGTGTTCAAATACAGCATAGGGCATGATAAAGAGCTGATATTAACAGAATTTTGTTATGTGATTATCTGGTTTAGTCCCAGTGGAAAGAGAATTTTTTACTTCAATTGCCATGATTATACTGTGTTTTAAACAAATTTTGAAGTACAAAAAATTTTTAAAGCTAATATGAAATTGTTTAAACTATAGAGATTTATACATCAAAGTTACTTTTATTTTCAGAGTTATTCCAAAATTATAGAAATTATATTGCCTTCACTTACTTCAAATTAAATCTCACATATTTTATTTTTGTTAAATATTATGATGAGTTTTCTCCAAAAATTCTGCAAAAGACTGTCTGAAGGTGATGTCCAACATTATTCAAATAACAAAAATTGTAATTTCACAAGAAATCGTTAATGATGCATGTCTTTGAAATGCTATTAAAATTATCAAAAAATTAAAACAAATTCTATCATTCTAAGACAATATTCATTTTAAAAACAGGCCAAATAAATTTTGTGACATTTTCTTTATATTTCAGTTCAAATAAACTGCCATTTGAGTAATATAAGTATAAAGCTCTTCATAAGTGCATATATCCTTAATTTAAAAGCATGATTATTGGGTTGGAGATGTAGCTCAGTGTCACAGTGCCTGCCTGGTAAGTGTAAGGTCCTGAGTTCAATTCCCAGTACAAAAAAAAGAAACAGAAAAAAGCACGATTATTTTCATGTGTCGCCAATTTTTGTTTGGTTTACTGAATGAAAATCTTGATCTTGTACAAGTAGTTGTGAAATTCTATGAAAAGATCATCTATTTGGTCATATAAATAGTAGTACAATAAAAATTATACTCAACACAAATAATATAATTTGAGTATAATATGCTTAATTCAAAGTATATGTAATTTTACATTTCAGTGTTAATTTCATTATTAAATATAGCTATAAACTTTATAACAAACTATAATAACAATGAATTATATAGTTCATATTTAAGAATCATTAAATTTTATTAAAAATCATAATCATAGTGAGCTATGAACTGTGATTCATTGTATTTATGTAACTTATTTAATCCCTGTAAGTAGATATGACAATCAACAGAAAATTATCTGTGTAATATGCTTCATAAAATATAAGAAAATGAAAGAACATATTAAAAATCCAAAAAGTTTCAAAAATCTATGGAATTAATCAGGTAAAGCTTATAAATTAAATTATTGCTTTCATTTTTTATATTGACAAAAACCTATTTGGTATCAACAGTGCACATTTTAAAGAATTCTCATGGTACAAATTCACTTCTAAGGATCTTAGCTGGGTGAGTACAATTAGACTACTTCTTTAGGACAAAATTTATACAACCCATTGCCTCAGATTATAATTAGATATTGCCCTTTTGTTCTTCTTGTTTGTATTATACTATATTAAAAGCTTGAAAGTTATATTTCCTGCCTTTATAAGAAAGAAATTTACAAATTAAAATCAATTTCTATCCTTAGATACTTTAGAGAACAGATATAACAAATTACAAAGAAAATGTATACTGGACAAAGTTTAACAGAAAAGAATGAACTTATTAAAGACTATACCAGAAAGAATATAGTCAACCCTACTGAATTGAAATGTTGGAGTTGTGAAGTGCTACAATGAGATAAATGGAATAGCACTGCAGGACATTAGTGGGGATTTTATGACTGGAAAATGTTAGGTTTGTACAAGTTTTTCTCTGTGACTAGCCCGTCTGAGTTTGCCCATTGAAAACCAGTGAAATTAGGTTCCTATTTTCCATAGACGGTAAAGACAGGATTACTATTCCCTTTTTTGTTTTCACTGCAAAATGATGTTTTCCAGGTCGTAAAAGGTTTTCCTGGGTTGGAAAACTGACAAGAGGCCTTGGAAAAGTATTGCGAACATTTTAAATGAAAGGAAAAATGCAACTGCAAGTGGTCTTAAATAAGTCCTCTAAAGAAAAGGAGTTCTTGGACCTATAGTCAAACAGAAAATTTAGTTAGGCTGACAGATATATTTCAGATGTCTTTGTCACAGAATAAATCATCCCTGAAAACTGGAAAGACAAGTGAGCATACAAATTCAAACCAACTGTATCAATCAGTGCTTACTAGAGAAAGAAATTTAATGTAAGATACATAAATACATAGGGTTACACTGGCTGCCTAGAGAGTCAGGAACGGAAGAGTGCCAAAGAACTGTGCACAATGGCGATCCAAAGAATTCAGTCAAAGGTTGAACACTAGGAGCTCCCCGCGGAGTCCTGTGTAAGTCCATATCAGAAGGCCAAAGGTTCTGCACTGTAGGCCAGAAGACAATGTCCAAGGTGAAGCTGAAGTTGAAGACTAGAGTTCCTCCAAAGAAATAAAAGTGAGCCTTCCTTCTTCATTTCCATTTTATTCCATTCAGGCTAACAGTCTATTGGTTGGTGACAGTCACATCCAGGCAGGTCATCTGTCTTAGGTAAATCTATTCTGCCACACACAGAACTATGTTACTCCAATTTAATTGGGTATTTCTTGCTCAAGTAGACACATTCAGTTAACCATCACATGAATTTACCTGAAACAAAAGCTAGGGAAACCAATAATTGGGATGGGACACATGAAATGATAGATAAATTCTTGAAGACAGATGGCATGTATAAGATATCCTAGTGAATACACAAGGACTAAAAAAAGGAAACTGAAGGTGAGAAAGGACAAAAAAAGTTCCTTTTGTGTACATATTATAAATTTTCTAGATTGAAAATATCAAGGAATAAACAATAATCTGGAATTAAAGAGTGGTTATAGCTAACTTGCAGGGTACAATGTTAATAAAAGTCAAGTTTTTATTTCATCTATGAGCAATTATAATTTAAATTACAAAAGCACAAAACCATTCATATTAGCATAAAGTAAAAGAAGTAATTAGACAAAGATCAAAGAAAATATGTTCAAAGTCTATATATAGAAAATTATGAAACTATGATGGAGATAAAAATAATTTTAGAACTATTTCATTTTTATGAATTACAAAAACCTGGGATAAAGCTGTCAGTATTTCCCTATCTTTATGTCTAACTTCAGTGAATCCCCAATGAAAATTCTGGGAAGTCATTTCGTGGACATTAACAAGTTATAAAATTTGTATCTACAAGTAATGAGACCCAAGAGACAACATCAGAAGACTGTCACTGCCACATACTAATAATTAATACAAGGCTACTACAATCAAGTCAGCATGATGGTGGAAGAGAATTTAATTTTTTCAATAAAACAGAATGCAAAACCCAGAAATAGGACTATATAGATGTAGTTAATTGATCTTTGACAAACAGGAATAATTTCATTTTATGCAACATTGTCTTTCAACAAGTGCATTGAATATATGTTTAAAATTATAGTTATAGTCTTCACAAAAATTAATGGTATGTATCTTTGACTTAAATGTAAAATATAAAATAATATGACTTCTACAATATAACATAAAAAGAAAAATGATTTGGGGGGTTAATGAATTTTTAGATACAATACCAAAAGCACACATACAAAAATATCAAATTTTTCAAATTAATAGTTAGTCTCATCTTCATTAGAGTTTTTCAGAAGTAAAGAAGAGAAGAAAGGAAGAAAGAAATACAAAGTTAGTCTGTTTTTCAGAATCAAAAATAAGATTGGAAAGGAAAGATATATGGACTAGAATTTTATTTGCAACTAAATAATTTTTAAAATATAAGGATAGCACCTTTTTAAATTTTACTGGAAAATTGGACCAAACTACTAATCTCTAAATAATGAAAAAGTTGCCCACAATACATTTATTGACATCGCTTACACGTTAATGTATTATTGTAAATCAGATTCTCACTAATGTGAGTAGTTGTTAAATATGATTATTTGTATTCAAATATTCAATTTAATTCTTATAATTGTATAAACTTTCCACAAAATAATGAAGAAAATCTTTACAAGTGTATGTTTTTAAAGTCAGAAAAGTAGATATTAGATATTCTTAAATATTCATAGGTTTATCTATTTGTGATTCTCTTTTTTAGAACTAGACAAGGAATTAATACTAACTGCACCCCATGAGGTATTCCTAGTTTTACCCTGCTTAGATATATCAGGCATGAAAAAACTCTAGCAATTGAAAGTGGAGTTAAATGGATGATGCATAATCTAAAATAAATAAAAGTGAAAAATTAATGTAGGCCAATTAAAGTAATTCTTTGTTGCCTATGTTTTGATCTCATACTAAAGAAATCTTTTCTTAAAATATACCAAAATCACTATGCAAAAAGTAAAATAGCCCACAGAATGTGAAAATCATTTTGTAAATAATGGTTCTGATAAGCAATTTAAATCCATAATATACAAAGAACTCAATAAATTCAAAAGTCCAAAAGAACTGAATATAAAAATGAACAAAGTTTTAGAACACACATACAAACAAGGAGCACATAGAAAGTCGCCCAACATCACTAGTCATTCTGGTCATACAAGTTAAATACACCATGAGTTACCATCTTAGAACTATTAGGATGTCTATGATGAAAGAGGAAAGGAAGGAAGAGAGGAAAGGTGGGAGGGAAAGAGAAAGGGAGGGAGGAGAGGGTGAGTACTGGGGAGGATGTGGAAAATTGAAACTCTGTTGCAAAATTGGTGAGAATGTAAAACAGTGCAGCTGGTATTAAAATTAATGTGCTGATTTGTTGAAAATTGAACATGGAATTGTTACATGATCCTATAATTCAATTTCTAGGCAAATATTCAAAACTGGGACTCATTCTGATCATTTTACGCCAACATTAATGACAATGTTATTTGCAAGAGCCAAAAGGTGAAAGCAATCCAAATATCCATGAACAAGTGAGTAAGTGACCTACATCAGGTGTATAAATACAGGAAAATATTTTCCAGCTGGGAAAGGATAGGAAATGTTGACACATGCAGCATGAGACTATTGTACTAAATTAAGTTTATCACAAAAAAATAAATACCACATGATTTCACTTCTAAAACATACCTTGAGAGGTCAAATTCATTGAGAATGTGTAATGTAGGGTAGTAGAGCTAAAGGGAAAGAAAACGGGGATTCAGTGCTTGTTGGGCAAATGTTTTTTGCCTGAAGGAATTAAAAAGTTCTTGTAAGAATACTGAGTAAATAGTTACATGCTATTTTCAGTAAAATTAATGTTATTCAAATGTACCTTTTTAAGTGGTTCAATGACAAATTTTATGTTATGTATGTTTTAATGCTATTAAAATTCAAAACGAATATGAATGTTACATGTAGTAAAGAATAATTATGATATGGTGAACTAAGCAAGATTTGTTGGTTTGTTTGCTTTTTGGCTGGTACAAGACACTGAACCAAGGTGCTCCACACTGAAGTATATTCTCAAAACTTTTGAAAACATTTGAAAACAGCGCTGGAGAAATAGCTCAGTGGCATGGTGCTTGCCTGGCAAATGCTAGGTCCTGAGTGCGTTTCCCGATTCAAAAAATAATAATAAATTAATTAATTAAATATCCCACCAAAAAAATTTTTTTGAACACCATCTCACTAATTTGCTAAATTGCCCAGGCTTGACCTTGTGATCCTCGTCTCAGCCTTCTGGAGTGTTAGGATTACAGGTGTGTGCCACTGCAACCTTCATAAAGAACATTGTAGAAGAGAAGCGTGACTGGGCACAGAGAGACTAGAAGAGGTAACATTATGGTAAAGCATTGATAACTCTGACTAGAAATGTGGAGCAGAGTCAGAATGATTCCACTGGCAATAAGCAGAAGCTGAGGCATAGGACTTTTATTTTTGCAATTTTTGTTTGGCATTTTTAATGAAGCATGTCTGCCAAACTGTTTGGTTTGGGTATATTTGATAGGTATACTTTAGTCAGTGACAGGCATACTTTCGTCAGTGATGGTTATTTTTTGAGTTTTGATAATATAGCTAAAATATAATTTAAGATCATACCATAATTATAAAAGATGCCTGCTTTTCTACTATTTTTGCTAGTAAAGAATACAAGTTTTGCATATTGTTTAAATATAGGTTCAAATTGGGAAAGGTTGTAGCACAACCATGATTTATGCTATTTAGGATTCTATTTTTAAGTGGGATTACTAGGAAAGTTTTGGAAATTTTGCCAAGCATAATTCACAAATTTGTGGTATTATAGAATATCATCACCAAAACTGATGCAATAATTAAGTGATTTTATCTAAAATATGAAATAATGTAACATAACATATCATATATTTTTTCAGAGCTTTGTTTCAAAGTATTAGATTTAGTAATTCAGTTGCAATTCAATAATTGAATGCCGGCTTCATCCCTGCCACAGACAGCCTTGCCTGAGCTCCCATCTGTGTGCAAGGAGAGCTATAGCTCAGTTTGCAGGCCCCATACCTGGAAATGCTCACTTCAACAAAGGATGAAAAAGAACATTACAAAGTGAAGTAAGTGTTCCACATTCTTAATACCAGCTGGATTCCAATCCCAGAAGTCAAGGAAAAAAATGTGTTTCTATTTAAATGCCTCTTCCAGAAGGGATCTTTCAGTTTTGTTAGTTTTTGCTTATGTTTCTGATTTCACAGTTTGAAGGCAACTTTTGGAAACAAATTCTTAACTTTCGGGAATTGCAGTTGTCCTTTTTTCATGTGTACTGTAACATGGTACTTTGGTTCATGAAAATTTCTGTTCATGAATAGTTTGGTTTGTTAATGGAAGCACTCAGCATAATTTTGCCTTCCTTTGTGAACTCTGCTTTGGGAGCCAAACGTGACCACAGTCATTTTCTCAAAATGGTGGAATAAGTTAAGTTTGTGGACTGAAGTACCATTATACATATATCTATAAAAAATAGTGTTTACAGATTTAAATGAATGTTACATTGTGAATGACTTTCTGCTTTAGTTACTTTTCACTCGTTGCTGAGACAAAATACCTGACCCCCAAAATTAGGGAAGGAAAGGTTTATTTCTTACAGTTTCTTGGGAGTTTCAGTTCACACTTAGTTGGCTCCAAGGCAGTGTGCTGTGGCAGGGCAACCATTCATGGTGGCAGCAAACTGCCAGATGCACTGGTGAGAGAGGGTAGAAGTGCAGAAGAGGAAGACCCACCTCCTTTACGTTATATGTCAGCTCCACCCCTGGACAGGTGCAACACTCCCATTGCTAATCCCAGTGCTAGACAACAAACAGAACACAAGTGTCAGACTCAGCCCCATCAAAAGTATATAAGGACTTTGGGGTACACAGTACCACCCAATACATTCCACCCCTGGACCCCCAAGGACTCATGTACAACCTTAATTCAAAAGACATTTAGTCCCTTTCCAAGAGTTGTCAAAGTCCTATCAGTTTTAGCACTGTTGAGAAGTCCAAGTCTCAAATCTCCTCCAAGATCTCTGTAAGCCCTGTACAAATGAAAAGAGGTTAAGCACTTCCAAAATATAAAGGCACAAGATAAACATTACCATTCCAAAAGTTATAAATAGGGGAACACAAAGCATTGGAACCATAGCAAGTCCAAAATCCAGCAGGGCAAACATTAAGTCTTGGAGTTTGCTGCTCAGCATTTGAAGCAATCTGGTTGCAAGCTCCAAAAGGCTTGAGTGATTCGACCCCCATGGCACTTTCAGGGGTCTTAACTTCCATAACTTTCCTTGGACGATCTATGTTCCTTGGCTTCACCCTTACATCTTTTCACATTGTTCTCTGCAGGTGAGGTGGAAGCTGTCTTAGACTTTTCTTGTACTTAAAACCAGTGCCATGTGGATGCTGCCAAGGTCTGCTGCAGGCTGGAGCAGTAGCCAGGCTTCCTCTCTCTTGGCTGTAGGGGTTGACTGCCTGGATTGCTGAGCTCTTTGAACCTGATTGTAAGGAACAGCTTCTCTATGCTGCCACCATTCTGGAATCTTGTGTGACCACCTCCATTTTGGGACCTGGTGCAGCCGCAACCCTTTTGAAACCTCCTATGGCCATTGTCATGGCTCTGGGACATGGCACTCTGCAGTTTTTTCCTCTGAGCAAACTCTTTCACTTTTGAAGGCCTGAGACTGCAAAGGGTGGAAGCCTGCTGCTTCCCAGAATGCCCCCAGGCCACCTTTTTATTCCTTTGTTCCTTCTCAGCAATCAAGGTCTCAGCTCCATCTTTAAAGTCCACAGCTTCCCGGCCAAACTCACAAGGTTTTAAATCATCATGCCGGCCTCCTTGCTCTTTATTCACAACATAAATCTGACTAAATGCCCCCAACAAAAGCCAGGCCACCATTTTAACACTAGATTGCCTGGAGATTTCTCCCTGTAGATTAATTAGTCCTTTGCCTTTAATCTCAGTCTCAGGCAAAGTCTCCAGGCAAGGGCAGAATGCAGACAATCTTTTTGTCAAGCCATAACGCACATCATGTGGAGTCCAACAATCAAAGTGGTCCTTCTTCCCAGCAGAAACTTCCCGAGCCTGGTCTTTACCAACAGGCTTTTTATCAGCCTTTTGGTCTCCTAGGCTCTGACCAGAATCTCTCATACAAAACAGCCTAAGCTCTTTTAGTTCTATGAATGTAGGCGACATCTCTGTACCTTTCCAAATTCTTCCCACAAGCCATTTCCAAAGACTCTTGAACCACATGGTCAGGTGTAGTCACAGCAACAACCACACTCCTGGTACCAAATTCTGTTTTAGTTACTTTTCACTCGTTGTCGAGACAAAATACCTGACACCCTAAATTAGGGAAGGAAAGGTTCATTTCTTACAGTTTCTTGGGAGTTTCAGTCCACACTTAGTTGGCTCCAAGGCAGCGTGGCATGGCAGGGCAGTCATTCATGGTGGCAGCAAACCACCAGACACACTAGCGAGAGAGGATAGAAGCACAAAAGAGGAAGACCCGCCTCCTTTACATTGTATGTTGGCTCCACCTCTGGGCAGGTGCAGCACTCACATTGCCAATCCTAGCACTAGACAACAAATGGAACACAAGCATCAGACCCAGCCCCATCAAAAGTATATGAGGACTTGGGGGTACACAGTACCACCCAATACACTTTCTAAAGGTGTTTTTATATTTTTTAAACTTACAGAAGTAATACTAGAAAGAGTGGTATATTTTACTTTCTGTATTATAGGCAACTGTGAAATAATACTGTTTTAATCAAATTTTGCAGTTATTTTGAAATAAAATGAACAAGTACAGTCATTTGTCCATAATAGATATTTTCAAACTGTTAAACAATAGCTTATGTAGTAAGGGAAAATTTAAAGGATTATAATATAGTTTCTCAATATTCTTGAAGTGGAAGCAATCAAGAAGTACATTTCAGAATACTGCCTGGAATTTGCTGTTCAATGAATATAACATTTCAGTAACCAAGGAAGAAGAAAGTCAAGATACCTATTGCACTGCACAGTAATTATGGATAATTACAATGCATAATGTACCAGAATGTTGCAAAGAAAGTAGATTTCACGTTCCTACTATAAATAAGTAATGACCACATGAGGTGGTATATTCTGCAATGTGCACATAACATCATATTGTAAACCATAAGTATGCATGAATTTGTGAATTTAAAAGATAAAAATGATAATATCAATAAAAGTAAATTTTTAAATGGAATGGATTTTTTAAAAAAGAAACAAGTAATATTATTATAGGACAATATGAAGACAAACAGGTTACAAAAACCACATTATTTTGTATTAAATATTTGAATATTTGGTAACTTCTGTGTATCATTGTAATCAAGTTGATCAAAGGAGAGGCAACTAATTTAAAAAATGACCACTATATGATGCATTTTAGTTCTCTAGAAGGTTGTGCTGAGATAATATTTTATATAGTAAATATTTAAGTTTCATATTAATTTTCTTGTTTTGGCAGATTTTTGCTTTCTGCTTTTCTCTATTTTGCAAGATTTATTTTATGCTACAATTTGTACTACCTGTAAACCATAGATGGATGAGATAAAAGTGTCCATAGAGTTCAAAATATTCTGGAAACATATTGAGAAAAACACAATATCTATGTTGGCACTTGTAGTCTCAAGTATAATCAAAATGAGTTAATGGAATGTTGTACTTAAGTAAGTAACTTAATTTTGTGGAAATTGAAAAGTCAGTAAAATAAGTTTAAGTTTTGTGCATCAGAGCTGGAGTTGTTTTGATTTAGTAATACTGTCAAACTTGGAAACCATAGTAAGATTCATTTCTGCAGTGCTGAAGATTGAACACAAGGCCTTCCACATAGAGCAGACAAATGCTGTAGTGCTAAGCGATATTCTCCACCCATTTTTAATTTTGAGGCAAGGAAATTGCCAAATTGCCCAGCCTGTTTTTAAACTTGTAATGTTCCTCACTTAAATTACTTTATTGATCAGCTTTCCTATTCTGAAACAAAATGGCATATGCAATTTAAAGGAGGGGATGGTTTATTTGACTCATGGTTTCGCAGATTTTGTCCATGCCCCACTGGTTCCATTGCTGTGCGTCTAAGGTAAGGAAGAAAATCATGGTAGAAAAGTGTGAACGTACAAAGCTGCTCAGTTCATGGCAATGGGAAAGCAGAGAGCAGGGGAAAAATACCCAAGAAAAATGGAACAGAGATCAAATGTAGTTCACAAAGTCATGCTCCCTCAACTCAGACACACTTGGAAGTGTACTTCACTACTCTATCAAACCCATTAAGTTGACAAGGTTAATCATCACACCTTCTAAATAGTTGGAATTACAGATGTGCAACACCACGAAGAGCTTTCAATGTACCTTTGAAGGAATGAAAAGTACTCAGTGTGAACTTAAAAAAACTCCCATTATTGGAAAATATCATAACTTGATAATGGAAGAAGACACTAGAACTATGGGGCATGTTTTTTCAACAGATGCAACAAATTGAAAATTTAGATTCAAAATGTTTCAAACTACATTAGTATATTGAGTATTTTCATATTTACTATAATGTAGTTTTATGATATAAAAAGGTTGACTGTGATTCAATGTTAAAAATATGTATGTTATACTGATGAGTTATGCTTATTATATACAAGGTTATTTGTACTAGAAGATATTTAGTTAATATATATTTGCATCTTCTTTTTGAAATAGCAACACTTAGTTTACAATGAGGGAAATATAATTCATAGAGTTGAAGTTATTTGATTAAAATTCAGCACATGATAAATTTTTAAGTCACAATTTTATTAGCAAATTTCCAATGTCAAGGTTATATAACTGAACACTTCACAATGTTACCTAGCATAAAACCAAATAAATAACATTATGGGTGAAGTGGATTTGAGAAGATCATAGTTCCTTCTGTCAATCAGCAAAAATTTTTGAAACACTTAAAAATTAAATCTTTATTTCTAAGCTGGAATATAGTGCAGCAGAAATAATATTTCAGGCAAAAAACGAATTATGGGAAGAGATATACAAGTTCATATTGTTTTACATGAAATATGTATAGATTAGCTAGGTGTTGAAAGATACTTTGGAGTCAGATTTCAGATTTCTTTGATTTCACAGGATGAAGTTTATATTTTATCTTATAAAACATAAAAAAATGATTAGTAAATGAAAACTGAATTTTGATCTTAACTTCTTAAGATTGGAATAATTTTGAAACACATTAGAATATTATGAGTAACAAAGAAATCAACATATAGCATGTTAGTATAAAATGTTAATATATATAATGTATATAAATTAACATATATGTTAATATGTAATATATATGGTGTTTCATTTCCCCCAGTTACGTTACATGGGGGCAGTTGTATAAGTTTAGATGTTCAGTATCAAAGGCACTGTTAAAAGACTATTGAGAGATTTTGTACATATATATATTCCTCCATGTTTAAATATCAAATGATGGAAATATACTACTAATACATGATGCTGACTATAAAAACAGTATAAGATTGTATACACACAATGTTGTGATCAAGAACCAGTAGTTCCTATCTTTCTACTTGTTCATTATTTATACTAGCATGAGTCAACACCATTTGAGTTTTAGTTTGTATGATACACATTAGGCTGGTTAATTTGCATTTGCTCTAGATACACAAGCTGGACTTGTGGTTATAGTAAAGTTTCTGAAAAAAGACCTGAGTCACTGGTATTTTTAAAGTCTTTTTCCTTAGTGGTAGACCAGGGTGTTGCACAAAACAGTGCATGACAGGAAAGGTATTTTTGATTAATAATGAAAATAATTTAACTGTTGCTTTCAAATTTTGATTCTCTTAAGGTAGATCCAAGACAGAACTCCAAGTAATATTAAGATTTTAGATTTCCAAACCTTCCTGAAAGCCAAAATTGAAATTTTGGAAGCTAAAGTTACACTCCATATCAATTAAATTTGTGTGACTGAATCAAGAAACAAGAATCAAAATCAATATATTTTTAAAGGCCCTTCTCTTCTTCCCTTTTCCCTCATGATTATTCCATTGTATACAAAATTTTGAGAGTCACAAATTTTGAAATAATTTTCCAATTTTGAACTCAAATTAAGATCTTCAAATAAAATTTTGAAATAAGCAAATTAAATTAAAGTATGCAATAATTGAATAATCTAAAGTTCTTTATTTTTATATGCCAGATACCGATGAAGATTATTAATTGTCCTCAATTATTTACAAGGATTATTATTACGCATTTATTGGTTAGTTTTCAGTGCAACATGATAAAACTTACAATATTCTTTTTCTCATACTTCTAAAGGAAAATCACTAACTTTCAGTGTTTGAATACAAATAGGAAGCATAAATAACAAAGAGTGTATATAATAGACCAGTTACCTAAAAGGAAGTATCTAAGAATTGTCTTCCTGTGTATTCCTTGTTAAAAATGCAGTCCTTCTGTTTTATTTGTCTCCTTCAACTCCCGCAGAAGGCATGATGTTATGCAATCATCATCTTTCAGTTTAAAAGACTTTCAACTGCATTCAGCAGGATTTCTATTAGAAGTTGTGTAATAAACTCCGTTATCAAGTAGCTATTACCATGAACTGCTATCACTAACTCATTGTCTTCCTTTGAATTCTTTTTGTGTACTTTGCTTTATGATACTCAATTTCACTTAAATTAATTATTTCTTTTCTGAAAAATTGCTTCTTTCGCACTACCAAACTTCCATGTCACCTGTAACAGACTCATTCAGTCACTACCCACATTATTGCAATTTGTCATCATTCAGGTAGAATGTAATATTTTTAAAGAATGGTAACTTTTATCCTCATTTCTGAGTTTGATAAGTATAGAAAAATTCTCTGTTGGTATGTCACATATTTTCTCCTCACTCAGTGGACTGTTGATGTGATATGGACTTTGTGTCAGGAAATAGGTCTATCATACAAAATTTCCTGCTGAATGGTAAATTAGCTGAAAAGAAAATACTAAAAGCATAGATCAAATAATCACATCCAATCATGACCATTATGCAATAGTGCTAGGTAGATCTTTCTTACAATTTTCTTCTTTTCACAGTCTAATGTCTAGATACATCTGACTTTAGAAGGACAGAAAAATCAGCACAAATATTATTATAGTGATATGACTTTATTAATTATTTCTAATAAGGACCACAAAATTATGGCACTTTTATATACTAATCTAAAGATGTAGTATGTTGTATTTCATATATTTACTTTGTTACAACAACCTAAGCTCAATGTCAGTGTTGACATCAAATTTCTTGGGCAAAATATATGCAACATAATACTGCTTGGCTAAATAATTTAAATTTACTATCAAGTTAATTTTAAAAATATACTTGTAGTGTCAAATCATGCTGCTTTTATGAACAGTTTATGCAACAATGAGAGAACTTTGGAAGATCTATGTATGTTCTGAATAAAAAGCATTAACCATTCATGAAGTTAGTGTGCTGTGTGACTAGCAATATAGTGCACATACAATTATTTGTATAAATATATAAATTGGTTTTAGCATTTAAAATATAAAATAGGTTACTTACTATTTGAAAAATGTAATTAATGGCCAGATTTTTTATATATATTTTAAGATTTTTTTTAGTGTAACCAGATGTACAAAAAATTATCTATGTTTCATTATAACTTTGGCACTTAGCAACTTGTAAATATTTTTGCAAAAAGAAACTAACTTAACTTATAAATGCTACTTTTTGTTGCACAGAGTAATTTAGAAACTGTTATAAACATGTATACTTGTACCTCTTAACTTATGTTCAAACATAGCCACAATTTAGGTTGACACAAAATAAATTCCTACATTTTAAAATAGTGCTCAAAATATTACAAGTCATCAAAACTTTAAGAAAATGCACAGTGTTCTTTCAATATAAAGAAACTATAAATTTAATTCATACTTTTAGCCTTAATTTATATAACATTTATTGTCTATGGAGCAGTTCTGAGCCTTTAATGATACTCCAAACACGTTGTAAATCTTGTGATCATTTGTAAGTGAATACCCTGATGTACCAAAAATTAGCAAGATTGGCAACATGGAAAAGAACATATGGCACATATAACAACAGATAATTCTAGGAATTCATGTATCTTTCTATATTAATTATTATTTGCTATTAGAAGATTTTTTAAAACTCTTCACTCTTAAGGACACACTCACTATCAGGCAATGGCAAGCACAAAGTGTGAACATCTCCCTTTGCCTTGCTCATAATTTTAAAGAAACGGTTAAATTGTTTGATACATGCAATTTATCCTGATTAGATAAAGAAGAAACAGAAAATTTAGACATCATAATTAGCAATGAGATGGAAGCAGTTACTAAAGCCTCCCACTGAAGAACAACCACAACCTGTGACTTTACATATAAATTCTACAAAATATTTAAACAAATAGTATCATTTCTTCTCAAAATATTGCAAAAAATCAAAAATAAAGAAACTCTGCCAAACTAGTTCTACTAAAACAGAATTATCCTTATCCTAAAACCAGAAAAATACACATGAGGAAAAGAAAACTATACACCAATATACCTGAATAATATAGATAAATTCTCAGTGAAAAACTATGAAGCCAAATAAAATAATATGTCAAAAGATTACATACCATGATCTAGTGAAATTTGTCCTAGAGATCCAAGGATGACTCAACATACACAAATCAAAAACCTTAATGCATAGCATCAGCAGAAAAAAAGACTAGTACCACAGGATCTTCTCAATATCTGCCCAAAAATATTTGATAAAATTAAGGACCCATTGCAGTTAAAAATCTCAATAAACTAGGGATAAAAGGAAAATATCTTGACATGAGAAAGATAAACTCACAGCCAAAATCACACTGAATGTTGAAAAGATGAAAGTATTTTTCTAAAATCAGTAACAAGAAAAAAAAGTCTGAATTTATCATTATTATTGAACATAGTACTAGAATTCTGAGCAAGAACTCTTATGTATACTAAGTTGGAAAGGATTTTAGATTAAATCTGCATACAGATGACATGCTTTTAAATATAGAGAAGCCTAAAGACTTCATAAAGAAAGTAACTACTCAATCTGATTTAAAAAGTTCAAAAAAAAGTAGTAGGAAACAACATAAAAACAGTAGCATTTTAATACCTGTCATTAAGGAAACTGCTTCAAAATAAATTGAGAGATATTTAATTTCTGATAACTATAAAGAATAAAAACAAAAAAGTAGAAATATATTAAAAAGAAATCTATAACAAAAATAATACAGAAAAAATTCTTTGAGATACACACAAACTCTTTCATGTTTATACACTGAAAATAATATTTTTAATATCCACAGTGATACATGAATTCAATGCAATCCTAATGAAATAACAATGGTATTAATTTCAGAAATACATTTTAAATATCATAAAATTTGTAAGATCCCAAGTCTAAGTAATTCTGAGCAAAAAGAACAAAGATAGAGTCATAAAAACACCAGAGTTTGAAACATACTATAAAGTTATAATAATGAAAATAAGGTAGCACTGGTAAAAAACATTGATACAAAGAATAAAGAATTCAAAACTTAATTGATAAATTTGCATTCAACCAATTTTTAAAGTCAACAGGAATGTACTTTTGTGGACAAATGTCATTCTCTTCTATAAATATCGCTGGGAAATCTATATAAACATATACAGAAAAGGAGATAACCTTTACTTCTCGTGACACAAATTGTGACACAAATCATGGTGTTTAATATTGATCATAAACTTTACTAGATTGATTTTTTTTGGTAGTGGAGATGGTGTTTTTTTGTTTATTTAATTTTTTTGGTACTGGGGATGAATCTCATGACCTTGCACTTCTCAGGCAGATGCTGTGCCTCTCAGCTATATCCCTGGCAAATTTACTAGATTGAGAACACCTATGTTGAAGCTCACTTCTATGTGTGACTAGGTTGGTTGTGGAGAGTGACACAGGATTGTATCTGGTGACTAGTAACTTCCTCTCTGGCACATATCTTCTGTGTTCTGCTTCCTGGCCACCCTGAAGTGAGCAACTTTGTCTCCATACCTTTTGACCATGATGACTCTACCTTGTAGTTGTGTGACCATGGATGGAAAACTCTGAAAACATCAGCCAAATTAAAACTCTCTTCCTTTAAAGTGTAAAATGTTTTTTTTTTTTTTTTTTTTTTTTTTTTTTTTTTTTTTTTTTTTTTTTTTTTTTTTTTTTTTGTGGTACTGGGGATTGAACTCACAACCTTGCACCTGCCAGGGCAGACACTTAAGCCACTGAGCCAAACTCCCAGCCCTGCTTTTTTGAGGCAGGGTCGCACTGTGTAGCTGTGTAAAATGTTTTGACACAAGAACTGGAAAGCTGTCAAATACAGGAGTCTACTCAAAGTGGATCAAAGACCTAAATGTAGCAGAAGCATTTACAGATTATCCACTCCAAAAAAGATTAATATTCACAGTTATAAAAGACTCAAATTATTCCCCTGTAAAATCCAAATAATTCAATTTTTCAAATAAGCAGTAGGACTTAATAGACCTTTCTCAAAGGCAGATATATAAAGAACCAACAGATAGGTAAAAAATGACCAATATTACTAATAATCATGAAACTGCAAATGTAAAAATAAGACAAAATCTTAATTAAAATGATTATAATCAAAAATACCAAAATAAATTCTGCCAAGAATATAGAAAAATAAACTATTTTATACTTCTAATAGAAATATGTTACTACCGTCATTATGAAAAACAATATGAAAGTTCTTCAAAAAATTGATATAGCAGTTTCATATTATCCAGAAATCTCAGTAATGTTTATACATCAAAAGAGATTGAAATATTTATTTCAAAGAGATACCTATATTCTCATGTTTACTGCATCGCTAATCATAAGAGCAAAGTACTAATAACTTTTTAAATCAAACAAAAAAGTCTACTAACAGATAAAGAAAATGGGTATATAGAATGAAACATTATTCATCAATAAATATGCATAAATTTCTGCCATTAGCAGCAACATAAATGACTCCATTATGTTAAATGAAATGTCAGGCCCACAGTGTCATTTGTGGATTCTTAAATAGCTGATCTGATAGAAATGGAATGTAGAATACTGGTCAGTATAAATTAAAAAGGAAATGTGAAAGGGGGAATAGAGTGGTTGAATAACAATTATCAAAACATCGTTAGGTAAAAGGAATGATTTCTCACTTTTTACTAGCAAGATCAAGTAACAATAGTTTACAAAAATTTATTTTAGACACTTACAAAAATTTATTTTTTACTGAGGCATAATAAGAAATGGTCTCTACCATAATACATGAAATAAGTCAGGTTGTACATGTCTGTGAGGTATGGTAAGACAATTCAATAGATGTAAACATGGCTTAGGAATTGAATGGTGGTAGTGAATGCTTCTATTTGTGAAAATAGTAATCATTTTATGTGTTGAAAATTTTCATATTTTTCTTATCATTCTGAGATACATCATAGATTTTGATAGAGAATAATTACTCCACTGTACTGTATAGTATATTAGAACCAATTCCACTACTTGTGTTTTAATGCTCTGTATCAAACTTTTTTGAAGCAAAGTTTCATCAATAGAATATGTAAGTAAAACCCTGTGTATAGTCACAATGGAATATTATCCATCAATAAAATGAATGAAATCATGTCATTAGCAGAAGCACGGATAGAACCAGAGGTTATTATTAAGTGAAATAAGACAAACACAGAAAAAAAATGTCCATGTTCTTACTCACTGGAGGAACTAAGAAGTTGGTATCGCAGAAGAACACAAATAAAAGTGCTCACCAAATTTTGGAAAAGGAAAGAGAGAGGGGACCCAAAGAATTCAGACAAAGGGCATGAAGATACAGTTAGAGAAATGGTATGTGTTCTGTTTACCCAGAGCACAGTGGAAAACCATTCTCTACAATAATCTATGATATCTTTTCATTGGGAGTGGCTTAAACTGGAGATGGATCACATGTGAAGGACTGGAGCAAGGCCATCTAAGAACAAAGAACACCTGGGGCAAGCCATCTGACCAGGCTGCTCCAGCCCAGAGGACACCAAGCCCCAAGGCAATACAAACAATAGGTTGCTAGGCAAAGGGGTGTCACATGATATTATCTTGCTAAATGTATAAAGGCTCTACAGTGGCTGAGCAGTTTTTTCCTTCCATCAGAAGAGAGGGCTGCACCTGACCACAGCTTTCCTCACTTTTCTTTATTTTCCCATCCTCTTGCCATCCTTCTCCCTGGAACACTTAGAGTTGCAGCCAGATGCAATATATTTTAAAATGATTAGAAAAATATTAAACTTCTAAAACCAACAATTCAGTATGTTTTACAAACTACATAGAAAAGCATACAGTTTCACAAGACATACTTATGATAAATTTTAAGGATGTGGCAAACCTACATAGATTATATGATTGTTAAACTCTGTGAACATAGCTTGGCGTGGTGGCTTACAACTGTAATCCCACACTTGGGAGGCTGAGGCAAAGGGTCATTGTGAATTCGAGACCAGCCTGGGCTACAAAGTTAGCTCAAGGCCAGCCTGAACTGCATAGTGAGACCCTGTCTCAAAAAAATCACCAAAAAACCAAAAACAAAGCAAAACAAAAGAAAACAAAAAAACAAAGAAACAAAACAAAACAAAAAAACCCCAAACCTCTGTGGGTATGTATTGAATTCTCATACTACACCCCACAAATATGTACAAATGTGTCAAGAAAAGAACAATTTGATAACACATGAAAATGTAGCCCTACTTGCTTCTTAGATCCAATAACCACAGCTTAGAAACATTAATTTCTTAATTTTCATAAATTTAATGAAATCCAAAAATAAGATTTAATGTGGATTGATATGTTTAATTCACTTTCATTTTGAGACAACACAAAATGTTTCTAAAAATGAATCAATAAGAATACTCAGAAAATTTGTTACAACAAGTAACAATGTAAAGAGATGTGGTATAAAATATTTTAAAATGAATTTTTAAATAACAGTGATTGACACACAGTATTAAATAATGAGAAATATGAAATAAAATAGAAAAACCTATATATGTAGCAAAATATTTCTTAGACTTTACATGTTATCACTGTAATAATTAGGAAAATATTGACTGTTAAACAATGTTAGAAATTCTAGGAAGATACTTGAGTATATTTTATGTTGTACAAAATCAATAATAATTCCAATGCATCAAGAATTTAACAACAACTAAAAAAAGAAATTATTGTGAATACTTTATAATCTTAGGAAGGATTTCATAAACAACTAAAAGCTCATTAGACATAAATAGTTTTAATAATGTAATATATTTCACATGCATCAATAATTTCTGCATGACTGCCTCATTTGAAGCAGTCCAATAACACTAAACCCTAAACATTCTTCTAAACCATGTCATAAAGGATATATTTCTCTAATGTAAAATATATTCTACCATTCAATAAAAATACTTCATTGAAAAATATACAAATCAATGGGAAATATTATTTCAATCTAATAGAAAAATTAAGGACATTATTTAGACATTACCAAAATAACAAGTACAACACAAACCAGTAGAAACATATTTAACCTCACATAAAGAGAAACACAAATATATACAGAGTTGAGATTATATTATGAACTATTAAATTAAAACAAAGCTAAAAACTGATAATCTGGTCAGTCAACATGATTATAGAGAAAGAAGTAAATCTTTTCAACACGACTAAACATATTGGAATAATGGTGATGTGAATTATAGTCCCAAAGGTACCTAACCCTCAGATTAACAACTCCATTCATTGGTATGACTTTTATAGACACACATACAAGTGTCTATACAAATATATTAGCACCATAAAGTTTATTATAAAAATACTTATTTTTTTTGAGACAAAGTCTTGCTATATAGTTCATGTCAGCCTTGAACTCACTATGTAGCCCAGGCTGGCCTTGATCTCATGGCAATCCTACTGCCTCAGCCTATCAAGTGCTGGAATTACAGGCATATATCACCACACCTGATGAAAACACAATTTTAAAAACTTTAATATCAGTGCATAATGTACTACATGGGTGAGAGGAAATATATACTTTTGAAAATAGATGAAATACATGATGCACTAATATAGAAAATTCTGCTGGGTATATTGAGTTAAAAATAAAGAAAAATGTACTCTGTGACACCTAGCATGTGATTCTGGCATTCATTATGATATTAATTTACTATCTTGGGAAGGGTTCAGTAGAAATTAATCATGATTGTTAATAATTAGTAAACTGCATGACAGACTGAGTAGGAAGTAAGTGTTTTTGTATACACATTTTCCTTACATTTGAAAACTGAATTGTTTTTATGTATTGAATACCCCTAAATTTTATTTTTAAATGGTCATTCATTAGGTCATATGAAAAATATAAAAATAGACAGTATTTTATGTATTTCATAATGTAGATTTGCTATTTGAACTGCAATATCTATCCACTTGCTAAATTTCTAAATTTGTCTGCTTGACAATGGTAGCAAAAATAACCCCACCCATTCCACAGCTGTCGGTATCTTAATTTCTGACATCTCCAAGTGTAACTTTATGGATCAGAAAGTACTTTTTAGTGGTTAACATTTTGATATGAGAAGATTTTATTTGATTATTCTGTTGAATACACCCAATGCAATCACAAAACTTCTGATAAAATGGAGACAAGAGGGTCAATGAAAGAGTGGAGGGCACAATGGTGAAAGCAAACATGAGACACACTTCAGAAAGCCTCACTGCTGACCTTGAAATTGGGAGAAGAGGCCACTAGCCAGGGAATACAGTTAGTACCTGAATCTGGAAAAGGGAGGAAAGCAGATTTACCACAGGACTTTCAAGATGAACACAGTCAAAACCTTGTGCTTATGTGGGTAGTCTAACCTCCCTTACCTGAAGATACTAATTTTTTGTAAGCCATTACACTTAAGTTTTTTTGTTATGGCAAACATAAGAAATTAAAACACTAAAAAAATTACCATTTTTCACTGATTATATGGCAGGAGGAATGAATAGTTGTACGTTCTTTATAATGTCAGGTTTCACTAAAAGAGCACCTGTTAAAGTCATCTCTGTTCCAGTTAAGTACCTTTTTCAAAGTTTTATTTGAAGCAAATATAATTCTTATATTTACTTTCTTCTACTTAAATGCAACAAAAGCAATTCTACATTAGAGGAATGCTTCTTTTAATTTCACTTACACTCTACTTAGAGAATCTACCCTAAATATTTTGGTGATATAGTGACCTTTTATCTGTAAATTTATTTTTATTTATTATTTATGTGCTGGGCACAAATATATATTATTAGTAGCATAATAAAAACACAACAAAAATTTGAAATTATATGGTAGAAATTTGAAATTATTTGTTAAAAATTTTAGTATATAGCATAAGATTGTTAACTAAATGCAACATACAGGTGAATTAAGATTTTATTCAGAGAGCTCATGGGCCCACCCAGCCAGGAGCAAGGCCCTGGCACTGTAGGCCTGGGACTTTCCCAGGCCTGCATGGCACACCAGAAGCTCTGAACTCCTTGCAGTCAGACTCAGGGTCTGGGTGATGCCACACTCTGGGGTACACTCTGCCTAGCTGCCTGGGAGCAGGAGGCCTTGGCCCCCACCCAGTAAGGCAAAGGCTCCACCCACAAGCTCCAGGAGGCCACCCTCACTAGCTGCACACAGGATCCAGCTCTACCAGGTCCCACGACTCAGCAAGACCCAACAGGGGAATGCCCGGCCAGCCTCGCAGAACACAGAGGTATTCAGGCCAGCCCAGCCAAGCCCAGGGCCCCAGAGGTGCTCATCAGGGACTGACCAGCATAGCTGTAGGACCTTGGAGAGTTTGGGCTCTCCCAACCAGAGCACAGGGTGTGCGTGAGCTCCATTCTTCAGTGGAGCATTCTGCGGGCCAGGTCCTAGAGCTCATGGGCCCGCCCAGCCAGGAGCAAGGCCCCAGCACTGTAGGCCTGCATGGCACACCAGAAGTTCTGAACTCCTTGCAGCCAGACTCAGGGTCTGGGTGGTGCCACACTCTGGGGTACACTCTGCCTAGCTGCCTGCAAGCAGGAGGCCTTGGCCCCCAACCAGTAAGGTGGAGGCTCCACGCATACACTCCGGGAGGGTGCCCTTACTAGCTGTGCACAAGATCCAGCTCTACCGGGTCCCATGACTCAGCACAACTCACCAGGGGAACACCCAGTCAGCCTCGCAGGACACAGAGTCACACAGGTTCTAGAAGAAAATGGCAAAATGAAAAACCAAGAGGAAGTCTCAATCTCACAGCCCACTGAGAACAAACCCAAGAGACAATGAAATGTGAGACAGTGGGAGTCACACAACTGAACTTTCTAAAATGATAGAAAATGCAGTAAAGAAACAGCTCAATGAAACTATAAACTTAAATCAGAAATATTCTTTCAGCTAAAAAATGAAATGAGAACCATTATTAAAGAAATGTTGTATGTATCTAAAGAAGAGCAAGATAAAAAAATAGAAGAACTTAAGAAACTGATTGAAACTTTGAATGAACAATATAAGACACAAACAGAATGCATGAAAAAGATGCAAAGGGAAATGTAGGAAACGAAAAATTCAATGGAGAGTTTGAAAAAACACTTGAATGAAGCTGAAGATAGAATCTCAGATCTTAAAGACAGCATGGGTGCTCATGGCCATGAAAGAAAAGATCTCTTAAAAATAGTAAGGAACCAAGAAACAACAATTCAATAGCTGCAAGATGATGCCAAGAGAAATAACATAAGATTAATAGGCATAAATGAAAAAGCAGGGGTCAATACTAATGAACTGCAAAGACTATTCACAGAAATAATAGCAGAAAACTTTCCAAACATGGGAAGAGAATCTGAAAGACAGGTAACTGAGGCATACAGAAACCCAAATAACCATAACCAAAATAAACCTTCACCCAGACATATGATAATAAGGGTATCAGAAATACAGCACAAGAACAAAATACTAAAAGCTATCAGAGAAAAGAAACAGATCACCTATGAAGGAAAGCCTATTAGAATCGTGACAGACTTCTCAACACAAACTTTTAAGTTAAGAAGAGCTTGGAGTGAAGTATTTCAAATCCTGAAAGAAAACAACTTTCAACCCAGATTGATGTATCCTGCAAAACTATCCTTAAAAAATTGATGGAGAAATAAGATACTTTCATGAAAAAAAAACAACTGAAGATATTTATGGCCACCAAACCAACACTACAAACAGTACTGAAAGACACTCTAGAAAGAGACAATGATACCTACAATCTTAAGAACAGCAACCAAAGGAAACCACTAAGCAGGGCAAATAATTAAACAGAAAATGTAGAAAACCAACAACAGAAAGATATCATGTCAGGGATGAGCCAGTACATATCCATTATATCAATCAATGTAAATGGTCTCAACTCACCAATAAAAAGAAACAGACTAGCAGAGTGGGTTAAGAAACAAAACCCAACAATATGCAGTGTAAAAGAAACACATTTCACTCAAAAGGAAATTCACAGACTAAAAATCAAAGGCTGGAAAACAATACTCCTTGCAACAGGAACCCAGAAAAAAGAAAGGGGCAGCTATTATGCTTGCAGACAATATGAACTTTAAACTGAAAATGATCAAAAAAGATAAAGAAGGTCACTCAATACTTGTTAGGGAAAAACTTCAAGAGGAAGATATTATAATCATAAATATATATGCACCAAATATGGGAGGACAAAAATATACAAGACAATTCTTAATAGACATGAAAAACCAAACAAACAATAACACAGTTATAACAGGGGACCTTAACACCCCACTGTCACAGAGAGACAGATCAACCAAACAAAAAATCAGCAAAGAAATAACAGAACTGAATCAAACTTGTGAACAAATGGACCTAGTAGATGTGTACCGAGTATTCCACCAATCAACATCAGGATACACATTTTTCACAGCTGCACATGGGTCATTCTCTAAAATAGATCATATACTGGTCCACAAAACATGCTCAAGTAAATGCAAAGGAAATGAAACAATTCCATGCATATTAACTGACCATAGTGCAGTAAAATTGGAAATGAATGACAAAAAAACTACCATAACTGCATAAACCCATGGAAATTAAACAATACTCTCCTAAATAACCAATGGGTCACAGAAGAAGTTAAAGAAGAAATTAAACAGTATCTACAATTGAATGAAAATGCAAATACAAATTACCGGAACCTGTGGGATAAAATGAAAGCAGTCCTCACAGGGAAATTTATAGCACTAAACTCTCACATCAGAAAAATGGAAAGAACACACATAAACAACCTAATGCTGCACCTCAAACTTCTAGAAAAAGAAGAGCAACTCAAGTACAAAGCCCAAAGAAGGGAGGAAATTATTAAGATTAGAGCAGAAATTAATGCAATTGAAACTAAAAAACAATACAGAGAATTAATGAATCAAACAGTTGGTTCTTTGAAAGAATAAATAAACTTGATAAGTCCCTAGCTAACTTTATCAAGAAGAGGAAAGAAAAAACTCAGATTCATGCAATAAGAAATGAAAAGGGCGAAAACACTACAGACCCTGCGGAAATACAGAAGAGCATCAACACGTACTTTGAAAACTTTTACTCACATAGATTTGATAACACAGAAGAAATGACAGATTCCTAAAAACCTATGAATTACCAAAGCTGAATCAAGAGCATGTAAAACTGCTGAATAACCCAATTTCAGCTAATGAATTTGAAAATGTAATTAGGACCCTATCAACAAAAAAAGCCCAGGTTCTGATAGACTCACTGCTGAATTCTACAAGAAATTTAGGAAAGACTTAATGCCAACACTCCTCAAAACTCTTCAATGAAATTGAAAGGGAAATGAGTCTCCCTAACTCATTCTTGGAAGCAAGTATTACCCTAATACCAAAACCAGAGAAAGACCCAACCAAAAAAGAAAATTACAGGCCAATCTCCCTAATGAACATGGATGCAAAAATCCTCAATAAAATACTGGCACATAGAATACAGCAAGTTATCAGAAAGATTATACACCATGATCAACTGGGATTCATCCCAGGAATGCAGGGATGGTTCAACATACACAAATCAATAAATGTAATACATCACATCAATAGGGCCAAGGACAAGAAACACATGATCATCTCAAGAGATGAATAAAAAGCTTTTGACAAAATCCAACACCCATTCATGATAAAAACTCTTCAGAAAGTCAGAATAGATGGTCTCTACCTCAACCTGATAAAAGCCATATATCATAAACCAATAGCCAACACCTTCCTAAATGGACAAAAATGTAAAACTTTCAACCTAAAATCAGGAACAAGACAAGGATGTCCATTATCACCACCCCTATTCAATCTAGTTCTGGAAATATTAGCCAGAGCAATTAGACAAGAGAAAGAAATAAAGGGAATAAGGATAGGAAAAGAAGAAGTGAAATTATCATTGTTTGCAGACGATATGATACTCTACATAGAAGACCCCCAAAAATCCATTAGAAGACTTCTAGAAGTAATAACCAAATTCAGTAATGTAGATGGATACAAGGTGAACACTCAAAAATCAATAGCATTCCTGTACACAATCAACAAAGTCATTGATAGAGAAATAAGGGAAACCACACCCTTCACTATAACATCCAAAATAATGAAATACTTAGGAATCAATCTAACAAAGAAAGTAAATGATGTATACAGAGAAAGTTACATTACTCTAAAGAAGGAAAATCGGGCTGGGAGTTTAGCTCAGTGGCTTAAGTTCCTGTCTGGCAGGCGCAAGGTCATGGGTTCAATCCCCAGTGCCACCAAAAAAAAAAAAAAAAAAAAGAAGGAGATTTCAGAAAATGGAAAGATATTCCCTGTTCATGGATAGGAAGAACAAACATCATGAAAATGGCCATTCTCCCAAAATAATTATACAGATTTAATGCAATCCCAATCAAAATACCACTTACCTCCCTCACAGAGCTAGAGAAACCATTCCTGAAATTCATCTGGAACCAGAAAAAACCTAGAATAGCAAAGGCAATTCTGGGCAACAAAGGGAAGGCAGGAAGCATCACAGTCCCTGACTTGACACTATACTACAAAGCTACTGTGAAAAAATCAACATGATACTGGAATCAAAACAGACCTGAAGATCAATGGAATGGATTAGAAGATACAGCCACAACTACAAACACACTTAGCCACCTCATCTTTGACAAAGGGGACAAACATGTACATTGGAAGAAAGATAGCCTCTTTAACAAATGGTGCAGGGAAAAATGGCTTTCTATGTGCTGTAACGTAAAACTAGATCCATGCCTATCACCATGCACTAAAATAAAGTCAAAATGGATCAAAGATCTGAATATTAAAACAGAGACACTAAACTTACTAGAAGACAGCGTAGGTAAAAATCTTGCTGACATAGGAGTAGGCCGAGAGTTCATGAACAAAAGTCAAATTGCACGGGAAACACTTCCCGGAATCAACACCTGGGATCTCATCTTACTAAAAAGTTTTTGCATGTCAAAGGAAATCTCCAGCAGAGTGAAAAGAAAACCCACGAATTGGGAAAATATCTTAGCCAATTGTCCATCAGACAAAGGACTTCTATCTAAAATGTATAAAGAATTGAAAGAAATCAGGCCACTAAAATTCAAGGACCCAATCCACCAATGGGCATCTGAGATGAATACACACTTCTCAGAGAAAGAAATACAAATGACAAATAAATATATGAAAAAATGTTCAACATCAATGGTCATCTGGGAAATGCATATTGAAACAACACAGATTCCATCTCACCCCAGAAAGAATGGCCAAGATTGAAAAATCAATCAACAACAAATGCTGGAGGGGCTGTGGGGAAAAAGGAACTCTTCTGCACTCTTGGAGGGAGTGTAGAGTGGTGCAACCACTATGGAAGTCAGTGTGGAGATTCCTCAAAAGGCTAGGGTTAGAGATCCCATTCAACCCAGCTATCCCACTTCGGGGCATTTTCCCAGAAGAATTGAAAACGTCTTATCACAGTGATATCTGTGCACCCATGTTCACAGCAACACAATTTGTAATAGCCAGATCTTGGAAACAACCCAAGGGCCCATCAATCAAAGACTGGATTAAAAAGATGTGGTATTTTTATTCAATGGAGTACTACTCAGCTATTAAGAAAGACTGCATTGAGACTTTTATAAGTAAATGGACACGACTTGAGACCATACTCATACATGAGATAAATCAAATCCACATGTGTAAATACCGTATTGTCTCCCTAGTGTAAGAAACTGAAAAAGTATATATGATCCAAAATCTATAATAAATACTATGTAAGGGTAAAAAGCAGCTTGAAGGGCAAAAGTCATTGGGAAGGGAAAAGGGGGAAAGAGGGAAGGGAAAAGGGGGAAAGAGGGAAGGGAAAAGGAAAAGATATAAATCTGTATGTATGTATATGTAAGATAACTAAAACGAACACACTGCTGAATGTATTCGTTATTGAGAAAGAACAATTAAAAAATACTCATATGATTAGATCAATTTTACATGTCTATATCTGTTAATGTAAACAAGCATTTTAAAGATAACGA
>RJWM01017411.1:0-43174 GCA_004363535.1 Dasyprocta punctata | reverse complement strand
TTTTTTTCCTTCAGATTTTTTATTGGGCTCTGGAGTTTCTATACCTTTGTGCCAAGAGCATAGCAAAGGAATTCAGATCAGGTTAGTAATTATTCCTGTTAGTCTCATTCAAAGTTGTTTTGCTTTTAATGGCTTAGGAGAGTCATTTGAATACTTTGATTCCAGCAATAAAAGTTCTAATGGGAAAAGTAGGTGAATGCCCGTGTAATGTTTAGCCTATTAAAACAGCTATTCCAAAGGCTTTGCAGAGTAAATTCTTGCCAGGGACTCTAAATAAGGGCAGGTCAATAGGGAGGTAAGCTGGAAAAAATAAGAGCTAAACAGTCTGGGAGAGACCTTTCCTTCTCCAAATTACGCCCCATGATAATAATAGACATTTGTTTTTGCTTTTTTACATGGAAAGAGGGAGCATTGTTCCCTCAGAATCTTCCTGCATGCCTCCAGGATGCTAATGCACCCCTGGTATGTTCAGGTTCCCCAGGGAAACAGAACCAGTCCTACTGACATGCACACACACGCACATATGCACGCGTACGAAACAGATTACATATGAAGGGATTCATTAAGAAGAATCAGTACACACACTTATGAAGGTGCAGTCCCATGACCTGTCCTCCACACCTAGGAGCTAGGGAGTTTGTGGCCTAAGTCTCCCAGGGTAGGGCAGGAATAGATGGATGTCCCAGCTCCTGCAGGCCAGGAAAAAAAAAAGGGTCTCACCCTTTTCTTCTCTTCAGGTCCTCAGGGGGTTGGGGCGGGGCTGGAGAGGGCTTTCTGCCTGTGAGGCCAATGCCTCAAAGGCCAGCTTCATTTGGGAACATCTGCATGGACACACTCAGAACAGTGTTCACCAAATATTAGGGCACCCCATGATGCGGCTAAGTGTGTACACAGAATCAGCCATCATGACAAGGCTTTGTAGTGGAGCAGGGATATTAGACTGTTGTTTTAAAGAATGTCCATGCTGAGTGACCAACTGCCTCCCCACTCACTATGGACAGCTCCTGTGAAAACACAACCGAAATGCACCACTGGAAAAATGACACACAAAGCACAAAGCAAAGGCACACCAAATAGAAGCCTCTGCCCTTTTATTATTAGATTCAGCCCCTGCTAAATTGCAGTGGAGAACTTCTCCCCACTCTCACTGCTCAGGCTCATCTTGCTGTAGATTGTAACAAGAGTGTGCGAAGAGGCACAGGTCTACGAATCACACCGAGACGGCTGACTTAGACGGGGCCCGAGCATTTTCAGGTTACCAGTAATTATTTTAGAATGTTCTTCTGAGCTGAGTTGGTTTCATAAACGTGAGTGTTGAGCTTCAGCTAGGACTCCCAGGCCAGTGACTCTTGTTTTCCTGCCCAGAAGCTGCCTTGGACTGTTAAGAGACGTGGTCAGGTAACAGCTAACACCAAGGAAACAAAACCCAAGGGTGCTGAAGGGTAAGTGAGATTACTCTTACACCGTGGAGAAATATCAACCTATACATTGAAATTTTTGCTTAAGCCAGAATTTATCTGGCTTTTGGATGCCTGCAGGAAAGACAGCCCTATGTAATAGTTCATGATTGCATTGCACACTTTCCCACAAACTCTCAGTATCTTCTCTTTGTCAGTCGTCTTTCCAAAACACAGATCTAGGGATGCTGCTCTTCTGGTTGTGAAACCTTGGCTTCTCAGTGCGCCCCACACAGAGTCCGAGTGTTTCAGACTGTCATTCCCAGCTGGGCCCTTTGCACCTTCTCAGTCCTGTCTCCTGCTGGTCTCGTCCTCAGGCACAAACCCTGCGCTTTGCCATGACCGTCTCACACCTTCATAGATCCTCTCGGCCCAGACTCTTCTGACACACTAAACCTTGAAAAAAGAGCATATTCATTGCTCTTCGATGTTAAGTACTAAGTGCTACTTTCATTCCTGCTGATAGAAAGGCTAATTTGAGAGCAAATTGATGCAATTGATCAAAAGTGCATTTAAGCCCCAAAGTTCTCATTTCATCGTGATTCTAATACGTGCATAAAAATCTCTGACAGAAACAAGTTTAGTCAAAATGCCACTTTAAGCTATTGCAAAAATGAATAAGCAAGAAATAAATGTCCACACAAAACATGTACATGAATGGCCACAGCGGCGTTGTTTGTAATAGCCAGCAATGGAAACAACACGAATGTTCAACTAGTAAACACATAAAGCGAGGTGCGTCCATAGAAAGGAAGATTATTTAGCAAATGAAATACTGATCTACATTACAACATAGATGAATGTTGAAAATAATATGCTAAGTAAAAGAAGTCAGATGTGAAATGGCATATAGTGTATGCTTGCATTTCTGTGAAATAGCTAGGGTTGACTCACATGTACAGATAGAGAATCGAGGAAGACTGGACGGGCAAGTGTGGGGAGGGAGGACGCAGATAGAAATCTTTCCTTTTGAAGTGCTAAAGATGCTCTAAAATTGATAGTGGTAGTGGGTCCACAGTACTGCGAATACCATAAATGTTATTGAATTGTATATTTAAAGTGGGAGAACTTGATAGTAAGTGAATTGTGTCTTAATAGTTTTCTTTTTTGTTAAAGAAAGTGTATAGCAGATTTATATATAGTTGCCAACATTGGTAGTACCTGAAATATTCAGTAGGTAAGTAGACAAATAAATGGTAGTGTGTCCATGCAATTGAATCTTACTCACCACTGAGAAGAACAGACTCTCAAACCATGAAAAACTGTGGAGGAATCTTGAATGTATATGTCTAAGTGAAAGAAGTCAACTGAAAAGGACACATGCTGTATAATCCCCACTCCCACGACGTTCTCGGAAAAGCAGGAGTGATGGAGACAGTGAAATGATCAGTGGTTTCCGGAGATGAGTGGGAAGGGAGAAAGGAAGGCCATGGAACTGTTCCGTGTGACAGTGTAATGGAGGATCCATGTCGTTATATGTTTGTTAAAACTCACAGAATGTGTACCGATTTGAACCCGAATGTAAACGGTGGACTTGCAGTCATACTGAAGTGTCAGTGTGGGTCTATTGCTGGTAGTGAATGCACAGATCTGGTTAGGATGTGCTTGTGTACAGTGAGAATAGCAGGGATACAGGAAATACTGTACTTCCCATTTAATTTTGGTGTAAGCTTAAATAGTCTTTTAAGGGGAGCAGGAGAAAGGGGAGAGGGACGAGTAACAGGAGGAGAAAGTGGCTAATAGTCCACAGGGCCAAATCTTAGACAGCATGTCCTTGGCTCCTTTCTGGTAGAAAAAATTGCTTGCTCCTTTATCTAAGTTCTCACATGAACTATCCCTGCTTCTTTTACTGTTTGTATAGCACTGTATTGTGCTTGATTTGAGGCCTTGCTTCCTGAACTATTGCCACTGGGCAGGGTCTACAGAGGGCCCCCAAGATGAGGAACCTTGACCGCCCTCAGCCATGGGACAGGCTGCAGCCTTGCTGCCTTCCAACCAAAAAGAATGTGCACGTCGTGTCAAGAAGAGGCATAAAAAAGATTCACACAGAATTTAAAAAGTACTCAAAGAAACAAGAGTACGGCCCTCGAGAGGCCCCTGTGGGGCTTGAGAAGCCAGAGACTTGGAAGTTTTTGTGTAAACTTGGGCGTGTCCCTAAAATGCGCTGTTTAGGATGCATGTTCCGGGGAGGTGTGTTGAAGCAGAAACCATTTACACGCGTTCGAAGCCGAGTTCCACTGTCCTCTTACTACTGTGATTCCTGAAGATGGGGTTGCTAGAAGGCAGCGCAGTTTAAAGGTGCCCACCAGGCAAGAGCCCAGAGCCCAGTCTACACTCGCTGTCTGTAAGGCCCTTAGGGACTTCTGGAGGAGACGGGAAAAAAGTTCAAATAACTTATGTGTCCTGAAGCTGCAGTTTTGCCTTAAAAGCACAATTTTAATATTATAATTTTTCTTGCCTCCTTTCTGATCTTTATTTCTTTGTCTCATCTCACTATGACTTTCCTGAGGGCAGGAACAATGTCCTGTTTTGTGATAGTCCTAGAAATGATACACGGCAGAGATGACAGTTACTGGTTTTCCGTGGGGTTTTAAGATTTCACTTCAGATTCTGATTGTCTTCAGCCTTCTGGGGATCCTGCAAACAGCTGCCTCCAAGTGGCTCATCCCATGACAGCGATCAGAAAGAGGGTGAGAGGAATTCAGGAAAGGTCCCAGACACTAAGAACCTAAGAACCCTAAACTAGGAGTTTCCCCGTATGGAGAATCCTCACATTGCTGGCCATTTCTTCAGTGGAGCTTTCGGAGAATCCTCCTTGCTGGAGCTAACCTGAGCAAGTGCAGTGAGAAATTTGGGCTGGGACACGCGTCACCTAGGAGGAGTTGGCTGGGTGTGAGGCCTTTGTGCCATGCTCCAGAAACCACCTCCGCTGTCTCCAGGTGGCTGCCCAAAGTGCCTGCATTACCAGTTAGCCAGACATAAACATAGGAGATGTGTTCCTGGGAGAGAGCATTTTAAACTTTATTATTTCCTTAGGCCCAGCTGTCAGTCATAGGTAGTTCATGGGGTTTCAGAGGATGATAGAAACTATGAAGACACTGGTGCTAAGTGTGGAAAGGCAGTTTCCGGAGAGGTCAGAGGGCACCAAAACCAACTTTTCTTTACTTCCTAGGTTTGCCATCATTTAATGTACAAAGAAGATATTCTTGATTGCATAGTTCCTTTAATTATTGGAACTTATTATGGGTTTTAACTCCAGACACGCATATAGTTAGGAGGACATCCAACCCATGCTATCACATTAAAAGCTGATCTTCTTAAAAAATCATTAATTCTATGGAAAAGTTGAGGAGAGAGGCAGGGGAAGACTTGGGTGTGCGTCCCAGCAGTAAGGACCCACTTTTTGCATCGATTCTGCAGATGGTTTGGCAGTTAGTAAACATGGGGGACAGGGTTGGGCCCTCCTCTTTACATGCATGGCTCTTGAACTGTGTGGGACCTGTTGCTACAGCTTCCTTGGCGTGAGCTCCTAAGGGCAGGGCCTGGGACTTGCTGATGTCTGGGCCTCCTCATCTCCACCAGTAGAAAGTTGCTAAATAAAAACTGAGCTGAGGTTGCCTGTCAAGGAGAAGAGGAAGTGGCGCTGTTGGCAGATTTTGGCCTCTAGGTAGGTTCCCTGCTCCTGTAACTCTCAGGAGACACTGCCTGGCTGGGAGGCTCTGGTCCCCGAGGAGGCCAAGTGAGAGTGCAGAACGTGGATGTCAGATCGCGGCCACGTGAGGCATCAGGAGACAGTTCAGAGGCAGCTCATAGGATGGTAAAGACTTTTGAAAGAGAGGTATAGTGTGTGGGATTTGGGGGTTATTTAAACCTGAAGCAAGGAGTCTGAAGAGAGGGTGACGGCTGATTTCAGACATTTGCTGGGTTACTGTATAGAGCAGATCTTCTCAAATTCTGTTCACAGTGAGACCCTCAGGAAAACCCACAGCTGCACGTCCCACAGGGCAGTGGGCGAGGCTCTGACAGACTGGTCCCGCCTCTGTAAGGACTGACAGGTTCAGTCTCTTAGCACTGTATCCTGTCCCTACTCTGGGGAATCACACATTTCTTATTAAGCTGATGTGAAGGGCAGGGGCTGTTTTCACCTTAGAAGTGGAATCAAAATAACAAATGAAAGGTTGAACTAACAGGAAGAAATGATTGACTCTTGGATTTTAAAATATTGCATTGATTTGTCAAAGGATGTGTGTATTTTTGTGTATACAACATGTTCATTTGGCCTTTGTACTGTTTGTTTTACTATGTCTGGTTACAGGTGAACATTCCAGGTATTATGCCAGTCTTCTGAGGCAGCGGCATTGATGGGACCAATTATTATAGACAGTTAAATTAGATAGAAATGAATAGACAGAGAGTGATCTGGCCCTAGAGGAAGTCACATGCAAACCTGCCTAGAGATAAACAGCAGTTTGAGATTATACTGTAATTAGCACCACCAGGTCCAGTGAGCCCAGATAGGCATTGCATGTCCAGGTGGCTGACCAAAACATCTGGACCCATCCCTTTCTGGAAATGCCTGTGTTTGTTCTGTGTACTGTATCCTTGCTACGTGCCTGCTTCCCTGCAGATCAATAGTAGCTAAGTGACTATGCTTATAATCCTACAGGTTGACTGTGGTTTGACCCATGCTGTACCCACATTGTGATATTGCTGTAGTTAAGCAGAACTTGGAAACTTCGCCTTGCTTTCCCTCTGTAAAGTCTTCCCAGCTCAGGAGAGCACTCCTGGGGAGCCCTTCCCTCAGGAACGTGGACTCGTACTCCCCCCAGGTCCCGTGCTTTCCTTACTGACAAGGCAGACACCAGGAGGTTCTCTCATGGCAATCTGCTCCTTTAGGGGGCCAATACTGGGAACCAACACCGGCAAAGCTAACAACGGGACTGTAAACCAGCTCCGCAGCATCCTAACATCCTGAGACACACGGGCTGAGGCTGAGAGAGGGTTAGCTGCTGGGATGACTAACTGCCTTTGTTTCACTTCTGTGTATCTACTTGCTTGACATCACAAATTGTATGAAAGGGGACCTCTCCTTGGTTTGGGGCCCAGCCTAGTTTTGAGCATTTCTGTTGGCTGGGATGGTGCGCCATCAAAGTCCTCCTGAAAAATCTTGGAAATTCTGCAACAGTATAAATTATCCCTGACAAATGGCCTTGGTGGCCCCCCAGTGGCCTCCACCCCGAAATCCAGGAGCTATTCTTCTTGTTATCTCCAGTAAACTCTCCTAACTTTCTCCTTTGGTTCATGACTTTATTCCTTGATATTATGTAACCGCAAACTCAGCCCATCTGACATCTAACAGGTTGGGAGTTATTTTTCCCATATCACAATGGTAAAGGTGGACTCAGATGAAATCTGAATCACGAATGGAACAAAAAGAACCCTTCCTGGAGGTAAGTGCATGTTATGAGGGAAGAGTAAAATTGGGGAATGGAAGAGTGGGGTTGGCCAGAGGAGTCTGCTGTGTGGTGGGTGGGGAGCGACAGTGAGCACAGCCACCTGGGGGCCCCCTCAGAGCCCCTTTGTGACTCTCCCGTGCTCTGTGATGCAGGCAGGGGTATATAACCAGGCCCCTGCACCCTCAGAACTCAGGTGCCTCTAGAAGCCTTGTGATTCACATGATGGAGAATGTCCTCTCTCTTCTTGAATAGCTACATGGAGCCATGGCTGAGCTGTGGCTCATCACTCTTAGACGTAGACCCCAACAACACCTTTCTGAGGGCCGTGGGGTTGCTCCTTCTGCTACTGTGCTGTCTGTTGCTGAAACCATTTTTACCAACCTTCTGGGACAAAAAAGATATCCCAAAGGTAAGGAAGCATAGCTCAATCCCTGAGAGATTCCTAGCCGTTGTTACCCATTTCTTCCCTCCCATTAGTAAATGAGTTTTGTTGACCCAGGAGACAACTGAGATGGGCGGTCTGAGGAGACGACAGAGCAGCCCTCCTTAGCAGAGCGGTCAGGCAAGGGGAGGGGTGGGGGAGGACTAGTGTTTCCCTCTGAAGTTCTGACATACCCCTTGGGTGTGGCAGAGGGCTCCAGGGTAAGATCCCAAGCAGTGATTCCCAGGTCCTGACTGGCGCAGTTACAGACGGTGTGTTCTCCAGCAGAACAGTCTGTCCTGCCCTCTTGTCTGGGGTCCTTCCCCAAGCCTGCCTTCTTGTGGGGTTGATCAGGAGAGAACACTGACCTCGGAGAGCCTCTGAACAGAGCCTGAGCCTGAGGCTCCCCCAAGCAGCACGGTTATCTTAGTCACTGTTCCCTCCCGGAGCAGACCATTTCTGACTGAGAAATCCAGTGTTGATCTCCCAAAATCTTCCTCTGAGCTTTTCGAAGATGGAAAAATTGAAAATAATGGATCATCTTTAAAATTAGTAAAATAACCAAATGAGTAAAAAGAATCAGATGGTTTTTGGACTCTCTTAATTAAAAAAGAGAGCTAAATGATTAATGAATGTCTGAGCCGCTGGAGAGAGGGATGAGTTAAATGAGTCCCAGCCCCTCACTCTTCTCTTCTGATTCTCAGCTACAGCGCAGAAGCAGGAGGAGGAGCAGGAGCACAACGCTTAAAGGTATGTGTCTTCCTTTCTGGCCTCAGCTCCTCAGGGATGAGCCCTCCTGTGCTTTCCATGAGGTTCCCGGTCTGTGAGCTCTGGAGATGTTAGTGGTCAAACATAGTCTGTCAGGTCACAGGGGCCTCAGGGGAGAGGGTGTAGGTGGCGGGAGACCTGAGACCTCCTCGATGCCCTGCTCTGCCCTCCGCCGGTGGGAAGCGGTGGCAGGCCTGGCAACGCACAGGAGCTGCAGAGCAGGCCATCACGTTGAGTCCTCCAGGAATGGCTGGGGTCTCCTGACCACTCACACTTGGCCTTGAGGGAAACCCTGACCTCTGTGCGCCACATGCGCGTTTCACGCATGACATGGGAGGAAGCATGTGCACATGTGAACATGTAGCATTACCCTGGCCCACGAGGCTTTGTCTGCTAAGTACTGGGACTGAATACCCACAGCGTTTCTCCTACAGGGACCGCGGCAGAGCCCCGTGTTTCTACCTTCGTTAGACGTCACCCATTTTCCTCCTTTTCCAGGTTGGAGAGCAAGCCTGAGAGAAAGACAGGAGGGGAGGAAGCTGCTTTCAATTCTGAGAAGGTGACTAGCTGCTCCCTTCCCTCCTGTCCCCTCTCCCTACATCCCCTGTGCAGCCCAAAGTTGCCACAGCAGCAAGTATGGGAATGAAGGCTTGGGGAGAAGCTATGGGTAGTGTGAGGTCACGGGCTGTGCTCTGTGACGTCATGGGGCTGTGCTCTGTGATGCCAGAGCTGTGTGCAGTGAAGAGGGGGTCTCCCTCCCCCGCCCCCCAGGACAGCAGGCCTGCCTTCCCTTGCACTGGTGCTGGCTGTGACCTTGTACTTTCTGTCTCCTGCAGCCCCCTGGGCCAGCATCCTGATACCACCCACTTTCGTCAGCTGCTGTGTGCAGACCCCCTCTGTGACATGTGCAACACCACAACAGCTAAGGTCAGTCGAATACTTTCTCAGGCATCCCTGGAAGATGCTGCTCACGCTGTGACCTGCTGGACTTCCACAGATTCTGAGTCCTCCAGCACACAGAACTTTGCCATCTCAGCAGTCCTTCCAGTACACCGAATTGCAGCCCTAGTGCCTGAGCCTTCTCCACCTCCGCCCTCTGTTCTCCCACCTACCCTGGCCACCTCTGTAGTGGACTCACTGTCACCTGTGCCAGTGGGTGACTCTCAACCAGCACAGCCCATTCCTCCCTTAGATTCCAAATCCCCAGTGGACCATTTTCCACCGGAGCCACTTGCCTTTCCCCCTTCCCTGCTACATCACTCTGAGGATGCAAAACCAAATCTTCAACCAAAAAGCACTTCCTCAGTTAATGAGAGCCCTGGCAGGTTCTCCACTAACAACCTTCAAGGAGACACTAAAGCCTATCTTGAAGAGCCTGGAAACCTCAAGTTTCTCAGCCCTGACAGCTGGGCTCTCCTGGAAAGACAAATTAAAAAGAGAGGTGATTTGCTAATGGGCGAAGGAAAAGGAAGGAGAACAGAATCTTTTCCAAAGCAGCGACAGCCAAATTCCCCACTAAATTTTTCATGGAAAAGATCAGAGTCAGCTGCTGATCTGCAGGATTTTGCACACCCCCTTCCTATTTGGAGCAGTGAAGGCAAACCAGAGGGGCTGCACGCACATCTGAAGCCCCCAGGTCCCAAGACTTTGGAGGATCATTTAGAGCAAAAACGTAGCCAGTTCTTCTGGGGTCTTCCATCTCTCCACAGCGAGTCGCTGAACTCCATTGTACCAGCCTCGGGTGACTGTTCTTCAATCTTTATTTGCTTTAATATGATCTCCAGCACCTCCACAGTCACCGAATCTCCAGTCCCGGTGCATCTTTCACCTCTGTCCTTGTCCAAGGCCCAACCTCAAACTTTGCCACAGACTCTGCCCCGATCTCACTCCCCCAACCCCCTTCCTGTGCAGACCCAGGTCCAGCGCCAGTCCCCACCTCTGCCTCTGCTGCCTTCTCCTGAGTGCCAGCCTCGCAGCTGCGGAGTGTGTTTTCATGGCACCCAGGGGGAGGTACAGTTCCTTACACCAGCCGAAATTCAACAACTGGAAAATAATGTGCTACAGAAAGTGCAGGAAAGTGTGTGGGGCGTGCCCTCTGTGGTGCGGAGGTCTCGGGAAGACTTCTGTCCTCCAGCTCCCAAGCTTTCGCTGATCAGCCAGGCCTCCAAGACTCGCGTGTCGGTTTCCATCTTACCCGGGGATTTCCCCTGTAGCAGTGAGCTGCGAAAGAAACTAGAGCACCACCTTCGGAAGAGGCTCATTCAACACCGCTGGGGCCTGCCCCGAAGAGTCCATGAGTCACTGTCAATGATGCGGCCTTGGAGTGAGGACTCTCAGACCTCTGAATCAAAGGAAAGTTATGGGCTTTCTTGGATCTCTTTGTACAAGGGTCAGAGCAGCAAGGACTTGAGCCAGTCTGGAACTGTCAGTGAGAGGAGCTCAGAAATGCTGCCTTTAGAGGAGGGAGTGGGGAAGAACCAGGGACAGAGTCCAGTGATTGACCCCCAAGGCCTGTTGAGTGGCCCTGACAGGATTACAGATAGTGCTCAGGGCTCTTACTCAGACAAAGCCCTGGAAAGTCAAGTGGTGGAAAATTCAGGGGCCTCAGGTGTGAGTGTACACCAGAAACAACTTGAAAAAACCCTGGAAGTACATTTAAGTAAGAAGTTTGAGGAAATTCATGAGGGCCAGATCCCTGATGCTGTGAATAAATCGTGGCATTCCATCAATCTGAAACTCCCCTTTCCTGAGAAATCCCCCAGCCAAATAAAAGGCAGAGATGGAACACCACTGGGGGCTAAGGACAGTCACCTGGACACATCCCCGGATATTCCCTTCCTTAGTTCCAGCAAACAAAAGATGATGGAAGAACATATTACAACTTTTCAGAGGAGAATGATGTGGGGCCTTCCCCGCAAAGTCCAGGAATCCATAGAAATCTCCAACACAAAGGAGGATCTGTACCCAGCTCTTTCTCATTCTAAATCTCCCTTGTCAGACAAGACAAGGAAGACCCTTAGAAGAAGCTCTGATGTGTCTCAAGCACAGAAAGTGGAAACCAATTCAGCTGTGGGTCTTCCTCACCCTGCTACCTCACAGGTGGGCATGGAAGGACAGGGGGCCCTGAGACAGCCACCCCAGACTTACACCAACCGCCAGCTCACAGAGAACATGCAGACAGGGGAGAATGGCACCCAGGGGTCTCTGCTCCCCACACACAGCAGCGCAGACGCAGTGGGTCCGAAGCAGACCCTACCAGACAAGAGTTGCCACCCAAAGCCACCCACAGGGCGGGCTGGGGCTGCCCCTGAAATAAGTGATAAGAGAATGAGTTCCTGCAGTGACAGAGAGAGACTGCAGAGAAAAGCAACGATGCAGTTAGAATATCTGCCCACGTGCAGCAAGTCCAGGGAGATATTTAAAGCAAAGGATCTCTGTGTTCTTCAGTCACAGACTAGTAACGTCTTGATGACCGGCAAGTCAGGGGTCATCCTAAGGAGAGATGCGAATACAAGTAAACCAGAAACTTCCCTGACCGCTAGAAGGCCTCTACGAAGAACAGCAGCTCCCCAAGACGTTAAATTATCCAACCTTAAAAATCAGCTGCTTAATGAGCTGAAGTTTAAAATAGAGAGCAGAAAGAAGAGCCAGTCTCAGGGCCTCGTCTCCCGTAACTTGAAAGCCAAGACCCTACTCCATCATGACCAGAGCGCCTCCCATGGGCACACGGCGACTTCCCAGGTGATGCATGCACACTTGGACATCACAGAACTCCCCATGGAGCAGAGGCAAGGGCCCCGGGTCCCTAAGCAAGTCTTATGCAAATACCAAGACAGGAAATCCCCTCCAGAAGCAAAGAGAGAGTGTCCTTTGCCACGCACAACAAGAGACCTCGGTGGCGGGGATGCAGGGCCGGATGCATTCCAGCTCAGAAAGAGGAGCTGCCCTGCCCAAGAGAGGCCACTAGGAGGGACTCACAGCAGCAAGTCCTTCCCAGCCCTGTCACCGAGAGGACATCCCCCTCCTGAACACCTCTTCAGAGACAAGATGAAACACTTCTTCCAGTGGATTTGTCCTAGTGTGAAGCACAGAGGCCAAGAAAGCCCCCTCGGGAAGGCCAGCTCCGCGTCGTCCTCGGTGCGGAGCAGGGGCCCTGTTAGGGGGACACCCAGCTTTGCTGAGGACGCTGAAGGCCAGAAAGCTGCCACAAGCTTTGCAAAAGTCCTTCACCAGAATTTGCAGGAAGGACGTTTAAGTTCCCCCAAATAATTCCTTCTGTGTTGAAAATATGGATGGCCCCCAATAAATGTCCTAATAAAGTGATGTCTTTTGTGTATACTGTGTGAGGGCACAGGTTTCCAGTAACTTGGAATTGAACTTAAGAGGGAAAAGGGTAAGTCTGCTTCCCCCCAACTGCCTCTTTGGTTCCTAAAAGGTGACCCATTCCCTGGAGCTTTTGTTGAATGGATATCACATGTCCCCAGAAGAACCTGCTGTCCTTGAAGTGTGGGGAGTGGCTGCACTTCCTGCCCCTTAGCTTAGTCTCCATGACATTGTGTGGTCACACACACCTTCCTCATTCACCGCAGTGAGGGAGACAGGAGTGTCTGGGACAGGTGAGGGTTTGAGAATAGAGTGGATTAGGTACTTTCTTGTCCGTGACCAGAGCTCACACAGGAGGGTGACCTGGCTGTGTTTGGGGGTCCTCCTGAAGGTGTCCTGGGGGTTGGGTCGGGTCTCGCGGCCATGTCGGTGCTTTGCAGAAGCTCCTGTGAGGCGTGTGCTAATGTGTGTTCCCTCACCACCGAGATTTATCCACTGGAAAATCACCTAAAGAAAGTGGTTTCCCTACCCTGGTTATTTCTTTTGGTTGCCTGAACTGACATTTTCACCCAGCTGTCGATGGTGGCAATATCGAACTGGCAGCCACCTGCCTCTCAAGGTAAAATAAAGCCGAGAGTAAGGAAAAGATATCCTAACGTGGATAGGAAAGCAAGAAAACATGGAGAGGGAAAGAATGACCCTGCTGGGAGAACAAAGGTTTATCCCCATCAGCTGCGTGTCATGACCCTGTACTGCTCCTACTATCTCCCAACATGATCCGGCCAGCCCTTCCTTGAGGCTGATCAGAGGGCGGCAGAGCGTACTGTCACACCAGCATTAACTATCTGCAGGGCTGTTGTCAGTCACGCCTCTCTCTCACTAGGGGAGGTGAACTTGGTGCCTTCCATCTGTTCTTAATGACGACACGCAGGGTCCTGTCTGCAGTGTGTGCAGTTCACCCGTCAGAATGGACGTGCCACTCTGAGCTTTACGGCCTCAATGCAGAGTCATGGGAGGTCTTACCCAGATCCCCTGCAGTTCACACTCCAGCACCAGGGTTGCAGATATTTGGGGATCCCCGTGCGCCTATGCCGGACACCCTCTGACCGAGACACTGCACTCACCCACTGTAGAAACAGTGCTCTTTTGGGAAAGCAACTGTATTATCCCTTTCCCATTGCTGGGAGGGGAATGGTAGAGGAAAAGTTCCTCATTCCATGGCAGCCAGGAAGCAGGGAGAGAGGGGACAAGAACATACCCTTCGTGGCTCACATCCAAGCAGACCCACCTCCCAACAGCACACTTAGCCACTGAGGAATACAGTGCCCATGATCCAGCCACCTGATAAACACATGAGAGTTGAGGGCAACATTTTAGATCTAAACCACAGCAGGAACTCTCTTTGTACATACAGGGACTAATAAATAGTTTTAGTTTCCTGAAAGTGGGAAGTGGTTCTTGAAGTGGTTTTTCCACAAAAAACAACGCTGGGTGTAAAAATACAGAAAAATACATGTGTACTATCGTCCCCGCACTGTACCAGAGTTGTTCTCATCTAGATTCATCCCACTGACTCTGCGGTATCTGAAGCTTAGTGCTGGGGTTAGAAAGCAGACTCTTGAGTGCTCTGGGAAAGACAAAACATGGAAGAGTCCCAAGGCAGGAAGCGGCAGAGGCAAGGAACTGCTGCCCAAAACGTCTTCCGGAGGACGGCTGACCTCTGGACCACCTTGCCAGTCATCCTTTGCAGCCTTTCTCCACACATGAGCCAACTGACATTTTTGTTTTTAAAAAGCTTTTTATTACAAAAATGTTTAAGGATATTTAGAGCAGATAAAACTGTATAACTTTCCATGTATCTTCATCTCAGTTTGCTTAAGACAGTGTGCCCCAACTTTTACACTGTGCTATAGAGGGCAAAGGCTGCCACTTTATCAGATAATTTGTCAGTTACCATTTAGACCTGGACTTGTGTTTTAAAGGATTTGCCATCAGTCTGTTGTGATCTTGGGAGATGGTGGGAAAAGGAGGAGGAGTGGTCTAGCGGAAGGTAGTTACATCCTTGTGAACGGGTCCTTGAGGATATTAGGAATTGGCCCCTGGAGACAGATATACAACTCTGAATATATTAAAAATTATGAACTGTATACACTTGAGGAATTGTATGTACATTATGTCAACTATATTCTCTGAATATATTATGTCAACTATATTCTCTGAATATATTAAAAATTATGAACTGTATACACTTGAGGAATTGTATGTACATTATGTCAACTATATTCAATAAAACTTAAAAAGTTAAAGGTCTAAAAATTATGGGTGCTTGAGGATGACAAGAACAAGAAAGAAGATGACAAAAAGGGTGAACACAGTTTTGGAAGATGAAAATCTGGCGGAGAGATAAGTGACTTAGCACAGCAGACGGAGTGCCTGCAAACCACCTTCTCCCACCAACCTCCAGAGACACATGACAGGGCGACATTAACTGAGACAGCAACTAGGAAGGACATGTACTCCATGCTGTAAATACGGCTCCTTGAGACTCTGTCATTTTCTTTTACGCTGTGTGCCATTAAGAAAAAATAGGGAGGGTGTTTCCCAGTATTTAGTAAAACCCTGCTGAAATGTTAGGTGCATCAGTAGTGAAAGGAGATCTCAGGTTCTCCCCTGGGGCAGAACCTGAGATACTTTCAAAGCCAGAGTTGGGCATTCATGAGGATTGAGTGTGGTGGGGGCAGCTGTGTGAATAAAGCAAAAAACAGCTACAAGGCTAGAGCTCAGCACAGCACAGCAGTCCATTTAGAAGTGTACTTGAAAGCAATCAAACTTGCAGAAAAGTTGTATGAATGGTAAACAATACAGACTTACCTATGGTTAATATTTTGACACAGGTGCAATCTGTTTTGTCCCTCTTCTCCATGTCTGTCCACATGTACAGAAAAGTGCATTTCTTACTGAGTATGTTATCTGTGTGTCATGTACATGTCATCGATCACAATTTTTCCTTGAATATTTCTTCGTATACTAAGAAACTTTTGGTATGATCATTTTAAGTGAAATAAGCCAGACTCTGTAAGTCAAGTATTGCCTGTTTCCCCAAATACATGGAATCTTAAAAAAAAATTGACAATAAAAGGGACACTATTATCAGACGAGGGCAGGAACAAGGAGGAAGGGGAGAGAGAGTTACGGTAATGGGAAGATGGATCTGAGCAAAGTATCTTACAGGCGTGTATGAAAATATCACACTGACATTCAGTATTTTATAAAATTAACATGCATTAGTAAAAATATATTGAAGTTCTGCTTTGTACTCAATTATCTAGATAGTGAATTTAATGCTGGCATAAAACTTTTGGCTAATCTCATTCATATTCCATTTTTGTCAACTTTTCCCGTAGTATCCTTGTGCTTTTTAAAAAATCTCTTTTCAGAGGATTCAGTCTGGAATCCCATACTGCATTTAGTTTTCATGTGTCTTAGTTTCCTTTAAAAGAGTTCCTCAGGCTTTGTCTTTTATGACATGGCGACTTTGGGAGAGTATATCCAGTGGTCTATTTTATGGTTCCCATCTCACCTGGATATTTTTTGGTGGAGCTTATCTTGCTCACATTTTAATGGATGCTTTTCTATTTGTGAGTCCTAGAAACTTCTGCTATGAGGGCCAGATTTGCTACAAACAAATAAAATTAATCTAGAGCTGCAAGGCTGCAGAGGGATTTTTGTGAAGAGAAAAGAGAGTAGACAGAAGGAGGCGGCCTGAGGGGACCTTGGCTAGAGACAGAGGTCACACTGTGAATGCAGGAGAAGACAGGCGAAGAAAGAGGCATCGCTACAAGTGAACCACTGTCACATGAAAAGGAAAGGCTGGAGTTGGTCTGGAGCCAGATTCACAAGGTGAGGAACACAGCAACATCAGGACTTAATTTTAACTGTTTATAATCTACATAATGAAGCACTGGGGAGTATCTCAGTTAAAAGACTGCCTTGCAAAGGGATAAAAACAAATACAGTATATTCTAGCCACAAAAATGGCATCTTGTTTAGGTTGATTCTGAGGAATTTAAAGTTTTTGAAGCTTTATCAGCTGGCCTGCTTCTAAAAGTACCTCATCAACTAACATTTACTGGGTTCTGGATTGCTTGCCTCTTGTTATGGATTACAAACTGGTGGTCAACTTAGCACCAGCTGAATTAATTCAGTTGGTGTTGAGTAAAGATGCTCCACCTGAAGAAAGTTGCCAGCATAAATAGAGATGTGGAGAAGAAGAGCTAAGCATTGTGGGTTCTTTCAAGAGCTGCTGTTTTGAGCCACTGGTTCTCCTGGAGGTGCTTGTCATGCTGGCTTCCCCAATATGGATTCGGTCATTATCATCAGAGGAGCTTGGGACCTCATCAATGAGAGTGGCTGTGGTTCATGTTGCAGGAGCTCTGCTCCTCACGTTGTGCATCACTTCCTGGTTCCGGAGGGGAAGCTGTGTGCTGGAGAAGCTTGTCACACTGGGCTTCCTGACCCGTGCTCAACTGTTCTCCATCATCGGAGGAGTGTGGGACCTCATTGCCACTGGGGATGGCTGTGGTGCTCTTCAGGGTAGCCCCACTTCTTTTGAGCGTGGCTTCTCAGCTCCCATGTAGAACCCTCAACCCACTGCACAGCTCCTTCAGCCCGCTGGCATAGACTTCCTAGTTCCACTGCTGACCTTTGGCCTTCCCAGCACAGAACCGTAAATAGACTGGCATGAGTCCTTATTGTGGGCTCTTAGATTTCCAGTTGGATTTGTGGGAGGCATTATCATGCATTTGGGTCCTAGCTGGACTCTTACAAGACACTGCTGTGGGATTCAGGTCCTCAGCTAAATATCCTGGTTGTTGTGGACAGATTTTCCTGCACTTTCGTGTGTTCAACTCTGGGTGACTATCATAAAATAGTATTATAACTTTGTGTCCTGTATGCAGTTGTTCTCCATGTAACCCCTGACTACAGCACCTCTCGTCCTGGAGTTAGAGTCCATGTTCTTCTCATCTCATGTGAAGAATTGACAAGACAAGCTAAAAATGGTGCCAAAAGTTTGCAAAAAGTGAGGGGTAAAGGGGATGCAAGAAACCAGCTATGCAGAACAAACCCAGGCAGAACGAGAGAAAAAGGAAGTAAAAGCAAAATCAAAAGTTATGATAGCAAAGCCTTCATGGTGTTGATGTATCCTTTTATGCTGTCTAAATCTGGAGGAGACCTATGACAACTGCATCTGGGTCCTGAGAGGCAGTGCTGAGATCCCACGCCTCAGGTAAGGTCCGCCTCCTTGATTTCTCCCAAGAAGTCTATGTGCAGTGCTTTGGGAACTGTCCTGTGCATGTCTGACAGGTCACACCCACCTCTCCAGCCAGCTTTGCCATGCCCTACTCTCCTATATTCCTCCTGAGAGACACAAATCCCCACAATTCTTTATGGGGTGTTGAGGGAGTGGAGGTCTCCATCTTCTAGAGCTTCTTCCAGCTAGAAGGGGCTGCAGACCCTACCTACTGGGGATCAGTGCTCTCTAACTACCTTGGGGTGTTATGGCTCACTGGCTGGGTTGAAGGAAGGAAAACTTTCCAGAGAACAATGAGAAGAGAGTGAAGACCATTGAGCTTCATTATGAGCCCAAACATGAGGAGAAGGTCAGATTCCCATGCTTCCTGCAGCAACAGTGGAGTCTTGCTTTTCGAGGAGAAATCATCCTCCAGAGGCTTGCAGGAGTAGCTTGCTCTTTTTGTGTGATCTTGTTCTTCAGACAGTTCAGGAAGCCCTGGCTTTATTCTAGAAAAATGAATCCAGTATTCTGTCCCTGCCACCTTTACTGCAGTGAGTGTGGCAAGGATCACTGAGAAGGGGTCCTTCCCTTTGGGGTTTAACTGGTCAGCAGGTGTCTCCTCTCTCCCACTTTTTAGAAGCACTTGGTCTCCAGGATGGACAGGAAGTGGTGGCCAGAAGCTGGCAGGACTTTGTTCCCATACATTTGGGCCTGTTCTTTGGCCCAGATTAAAGAGCTACTTCAACAGTCTCATAGTCTCTGGGTCTACTTTCATATCAGAGGGTAAAAATGGTCTGCCACATAACACTTAAAATGGGCTCAAACTTAGTCCAGTTTTGGGCATGTTATGAACCCTCATGAGTGCTATTGGCAAGCAACTGGAGACAGGGTTCAGATATCTCTTGGCAAAGTTTGGCCAGAGCTCACTTTAGGGTCTGGTTGACTCTCTCTACCTTTCCAGAAGATTGAAGCCACCAGGAGGAATGGAGATGGTGCTTTATTTCCTAAAACTTGCCACCCTGAGTTATTTGGGAGGTAAAAAAAAGCTCCACCGGCACTCTGCAGGGACTGGGGTAGTACAAATCCGGGGATGATTTCTTTAAGAAGCACCTGTAGGGTTTTCTGACAGGATAGGCTTTGATCCAGCCGGTACAGGTGCCAATTAGGACCAACATCTGTGTAAATCCTCCCATGGTGGCATGTGGGTAAAGTCTAATTGCCAGTCCCCTCTAGGTACATCCTTCTTCTCGCTACAGGTCCTAATACAGGAGGCAGTTTGGGCTTGCCAGGGTTACAGTAGACACAGAGTGGGCAAGTTTTGCAGGCCTGTTGGATGGTTGTCACTCGTCCTAGTCCTGTGAAAACCTGAGTGACCATTTCCAATGTAGCTTCTCTTCCCATATGAAAGGAATCATGAAGTGTGTTTATACCCTTCCAGGTGTTCCTTGAGGAAGGACCAGTTTGTCTTCTTTTCTTTTTTTAAGACAGGATCTCTCTATGTAGTTCAGGCTGTCCTTGAATTCGCTATGTAGCCCAGGCTAACCTTGAACTCATGCAATCTACCTCCCTTAGCTTCCTGAGTGCTGGGATTGCAGGTGTGCACCACCATGCCCAGCGGAACCAGTTTGTTTTCTAAAGACCATGAGAGAACCTTTTTAATTCGTTTCCTTGTTCTGAGGCCCATTTATTTTCCCAAGTCGTACAGTCTGGTTTTAATGACTCCTCAGGAACTGGAAATGAGGCGGTTGTGAAGCTGCCCTTTTTGCTTCCCTGTCAGCCTTTTGATTTCACAAGCAGACTTCAGACATGTCTCTTTGGTATCCCTTACAGTGCATGACTGAGACCTACTTAGGAAGATGGACTGCCTCTAGGAGTTGCAGAATTTCCTTCCTGTGCTTGATAGATGATTGTTTATTCATCAGTAAGCCTCTTTCCTTCCAGATTGTTGCATGAGCATGTAGTATCAGAAAGCCAAATTTGGGGTCTGCATAGATATTTAACCTGCTGTTTCTTAATACGAATGCCTGAGTAAGAGCCAATAGCTCTGCCTTTTGAGGAGAGGTTCCAGGAGGAAGAGGTCTCGCTTCAGTGACCTGCTATGAGCTGAAAACTGCATACCTTCTTTTTCCATGTCCTTGTTGAACGAAGTTACTTCCATCAGTTAACCACAGCTCTTCAAGGTCCTGCCTGCTTACATAGGTCTGTGAGATGGCTTGTTCTAAGAGTGGCTAGCTTCTGTGCCTGTAGGCATCAAAGAAGCAGGGTTAATAATAGTGTAAGTTTCTGTAATAGCCTCAGGGGTATCTAAGAGCATGGCCCAACACTGAGCCATTTCCCTGTTAACCGCAAATCACCCTTTGTCTCCAGCATAGCTCTGACCTGATGGGGAATCAGGACTTCCAGTCTTTGTCCCAAAGTTAACTCTGTAGCTTCTTCTGTTAGTACAGCTGTAGCCGCTATTGCTCTCAGGCATTTCTTTGAAAAGCATGCCACTGGGCAGGGTTTCTGCCCTAGCCTTCAGGGTCAAGACTTACAAAACAATTCCTCTCTTTTTTGATACATAGAGAAATAAAGGTTTTCTTAAGTCAGGTACTCCTAGTGCTGAAACCTTAGTAAAGACATGCTTTACTTTCCTAAAGGCACTGACTCTCACTTTTGTCCATTTTAGGGGCACAGACCCAGGGCCTTTGACAGCCTCATACAAAGGTTTTGCCGTTAGTCCAAAATTATGCAGCCAGATCCAACAAAAGCCCGCCATCCCCAAGAAGGAGCAAAGCTGTCATTTAGTGGCAGGGGGCCCAAGATCACAGACACCCTGGGTAGGGGCTCTACACAGCTGTGTTCACCAACTGTAACAATATATCCCAGATATTTTCTTTTGAGACTTTATACCCCTTTCGAGTTAGAAAGTTGAGCATCTGTACAGTTTTATAGTTATATAATTTCTGAGTTGTGCTACAAACCAGAATGTCATCTACATTATATAGGATGGCTCCCTGTTCAAGCTGTAAGTTCGTCTTTTTCTAGTGCCCAAGCAAAAAAGTGAGGACTGTATAAACTCCTGCGGGTAAACTATACAAGTATATATACATATTTGTTTTCTTTTTTTCTCTTAAAACGGAATTTTCCTATTCAAAGGCAAGCAGAAACTGAGAATTTGGATGTAGAGGGATGGAAAAGAATGCATCTTTTAAATCTAAGACTGAGAAGCAATCAGTGCCTCCTGGAATTCAGGCGAGAATTGTATATGGATCTGCCGCTAGAGGAAGGATGGAATGACAGCCTCATTGTTGGTGTGGCGAGGTCTTGTACCATCTGACATTCTCCTGAGGGCTTTGGTTCGGGGAGAATGAGAGTGTTGCAAGGGGACCGACAGGCCTTCAGAAGGCCATGTTTAAGAAACTTGTCCATGAGCGGTTGGAGGCCTTTACGAGTGTCTTCCTTGGTCGAATACTAATTTCACTTAGGAAACCTGCTGGGGTCTCTTCTAACTCCTGGCATAGCAGAATTTGCCCTTCCAGGTGTTCCACTGTCCATGCAGCAGGTTCCTTTTGTCTAATTTGGTCAGGGAGACTTGGTGTAGTCCTAACAAGTAAAATCTGTTTTGATTTTAAACAGAATTTGAGAATTACCCCCAATTTTGTTAGTAAATCTCTTCTTAGAAAGGAAACAGGACACTGTGGGACAATTAGAAATTCATGGTTAAACATTTAGCCTTCGAATGACACCTCTGCTCAGGAGTAAAGGGGTTCTCTTGTCCCCAGCTCTGGCCAATAGACCTAGAGAAGAGTTTTCCAGAGAAGCAAATCAAAGCAAAATAAGTTTCACTTGTATCAATAAGCAGTTGAATTGGCTCACCCATGACATCTAAGTTTAGCCAGTGTTCCTCAGAGGAGATGGTGATGTCCATGGACCGGGGTATTTCAGGTTCCCTTGGGCCTCTTCAGTCTTCAGAGCAGGAAATGAGGATTCTGACCGACCTGACCACTCTCTGGGAGTGGGGACTGTCAAACTTCCAGTGCCATAAGTCAGGCATATTAGATGTCTCACAGGCAGAGCAGGGGCTGGGTAGAGGCTTGATGCAACTCATGCCTGGTGTGCAGTACCTGTGTACCTGAAACAGGCACCCTTTCCTCAGCTGTCCCTGGGTTTTTCCTAGATGGCCTGGGTTGGTTTAAAGCATTGACAGTTGCAACAGCCATAATCCTAGCCTTTCTCTTTTGTGGAGGTCATGATTATTGGACAAAGGTGTCTGTGGTCACATCTGAAGTTTTTGTAGCTTATGTCAAATATCTAGGGCTGACTGACCGATGAACTGATATCCCATTAGTGACTCTCCTCTGGAAAATGGGTCTATTGAGTATCCTTGTGGAAGGCCTCTGCTAATTTGTTATGAAACCAACCTGGATTTTCCTCTGCACTCTGTAAGACCCCACTCACTGAGCATAATTAACACACTTTGTAATGCACCTTTTCACCTCCATAATAAGACCAGCTAGCACACTGGATGTCATTTCTAGTCTATGGCTAGTATTATATTCCCAGTTTGGCTCTGTTTGAGGGAGAATAGCCTCTCCAGGGTGGTTTCCTTCACTTTTCCAGGCATACTACTCACCTGCATAGTTTCTAGCCACTTGTAGGATTCTTGTCTTTCACCTGGACTACAGCAAGTGGCCAAGAGGAACTGAACATCTTACCATGATAAATCAAAAACAAGGATGAAAATTTGAAATCTATCTGCAAACTTACTGGTGTCTTCTGAACAGTTGGCCTAGTCATTCTTTGTGCTGTTGGACCTCTGCTACTGAACAAAAGGACCCAGACTCAAGTATTCCCTTCCATCTCGGGACCTTCTTTTAGGGGTGGGGTAAGTAGTGAGTTAGAGTAGTAAGAAAGAAATCCCAGTTCGGGCTCCACCTGAGAGGTTTAAAGCCATCTGAGAAGCAGGGTAAGGGGGACCAAGAGACACTGGGTTCCCTGGAGCACCAGGCTCTCATGAGTTCCTGAGCTGCCTGGAGGACATGGACTTGATTTATTAGCTTCAGACCGGCCTTGAGCTCACTTTGTAGGCCAGGCTGGTCTCAAATTGGCAATGATCCTCCTGCCTCGGCCTCGCAAGTGCTGAGATTACAGGCATGCGCCACCACGCCTGGCTTGCTCCTGTTTTAGATTGTCAGAATCAAACATTTCCCACCCATCGAGAATATGGACTAGTGGTGATATTGGTGAAGTCTGTGTGGTGGTGAGATTCAATAAATCTCCCATCTGCTTGTCTTGGGACCTACAGAGAGGAGACAGCTAGGTCTGTGCTCCTTAAGGAGACATCCTATGCATAAAGAGGAGACCCAAAGTCCACAGGGTATACCATGTAAGGCTTTATAAAACTTGGATAAATGTCTCTATTTTGAACCTCAGAGTGACATGGGCATCATTTACCACGGAAGACCACAGAAGAACCCCTCCGCCATCCTGGGGATTTTGTCTCCATATTTGGTCCCATTAACTCATTAGGTCATATTTGGACCACTGGGGCCCTTGCCTAGTCCAGACTTCCTTGAGGTAACTGGCAGGACTTTCCTAAGGAAAGTTTTTTTTTTAACCACATTATTGGGTTCCTTGATGGTCCAGTTTTATGGGAAAACATCTCTTGCATTTACTCAGGTAGAAAAGTACTAAGAATTGGGATGGCTGTTCTTATACACTTACATTTACTTTAGTTAAATTTTTAAGTGTTAAAATGTTTTGTCCAGGCCTCAGGCATCAATCTTTAACTTGTCTGCATTTAAACAGGGAAGCAGGAAAGTCAGGTGATGACTGCCCCAGGCAACTCTCAGGCCAGGGGCTCTGTGTTGCTGGTGCTCGGTCCCCGCCAGAGGCCTTGGGTGTTTTGAAATGACTGATTTTTTTTTCTTGCATTCCCATTTCTCCCCTGAAATTGAGGTAAGGTGGTCATGCACTTCTGGGATAGAAGCAGAGCTCTCTGGCATTGCCCACGGGCGGCCTGCATTCACTCAGCTGTGTGCACCTGCATTGGCCCAGGGCTCATGGTCTGTTTGTATCACACACACACCATCTCAAACAAGTTTTGTACCAGAAAAGGCTTCATGAAGGATTGTACAACTTCAAAAGGATTGTACAGAGTTCTTCCTCTCTGTGGGAAGAAAGAAAAAATTTCCCCTCTGGTTTTCCATAAGCCCATATGCTGTTTAAAATCATAAGGCCAGTTATTCAAAAAGTAAACAAGGGGAAAAAAGGAGATTGAGGGGAAAAAATGGTGGTGGCTGGTGACTCATGCCCATGTAAAAGTTGTATGTAGTCATGCAACAAAATTAAATGGCAGAGATAGAGGAAAGAAAAAAAAGATGGTGGCTGCTGGTGACACATGCGTGCCCACATAAAAGTTATGCATAGTTATGCAAGAAGACAAAATGGCAGCTGGCCACGTGGCAAGTGCGGGGAACCCCTCAAGCTGCTTCAAAGCTCAAGGGCATCTAACGACACCTGAAGATGCAGCCCTGCTTTTCTAGTGCAGGTGCGCAGCAGAATACAATTGTGTAACCATGACTTAGCACAGGTAAACGTGCATGTGCTGGTTACAGCACTACATAAGAATGTAAATATGAGGTAAAAACCTGTATAGGAAGTATGCAATAAAGATGCAGGTGGCTCTTGCTCTTGCTCTGGCTCTCTGCTGTACTCCATGCTGCCCGCTATTGTTGCTGATGTTTTGCACATGTGAGTTCTTTAATCTTGGGACCTCACCTGGGAAAATCTCCCTTGGGCCCCCTAAGCAAGCCAACAGCAAGTTAATGTGGTGGCACTCCCAACCAAAACACAAACCAAGACAAAGGCTATTTACAAATTAGGGTACACGGAGACCAGGCTGATTTGGCAAAATACATAACAAATGCACAGACAGTAAGGCATACCAAGCAGCTAGAAAGACAAAGCCTACATTTCTTTTCCTCATCCCCCTTGGCTAGAAAAGCAGCAAACAGCTCCCTGCACACCTTGAGAACAGTCTCTTGCATCTCTGGCCTAGGGGCTAGAGTAAGGGAGAGAAAGAGAAAGAAACTTCATGACATCTTAGAAAGAAATGAAAAGTGTGCCCACATGGGCCTTACCTTGGTCTCTGGTACTGGCTTTCCTCCTGGCTGGCTATGCCAAATTGTTATTGGGTAGTCTGCTGCTAGAAGTGGCTCTGGGTTGCCGGCCTCTCCTTCTGGAGTTGGATTCCAGGTTCTTCTTGTCTTAAACAAAGAACTGAAAAGACAAGCTAAGAGTGATGACAAAAGTTTGTGAAAAGCGAGGAGCGGAGGGAATGGAAGAAGCCAGCTCAGCACAGCAAACCTGGGCAGAACAAGAGAAAAAGAAGGTGAAAGTGCCGGGCGCGGGGGTGCCCGCCCTAATCCAAGCACTCGGGAGGCTGAGGTAGGCGGAGCGTTGTGAGTTCGAGGCCGGCTTGGACTACAACGTGAGCAAGGCCGGCCTGAGCTACATAGTGCACCCTGCCTCTAAAAAAATGGGGCCGGGAGTTTGGGTCAGTGGCTTAAGCACCTGTCAGGCAGGTGCAACTTTGTGAGTTTGATCCCTGGTACCGACCCCCCCAAAAAAAAATTGCAAAAGCAAAAATAAAAGTACATGCTACATCTGGGAAACACAGCATGGGCTACCACGAGAAGTCATGATAGGAAGATCTTCATGGGTTGCCTTTCCTTTTATACTATCCAAATCTCAAGGAAAACCAAGAACTTCTACACCTGGGTCCAGAGAAATAGTGCTGAGATCCCATGCCTCAGGTTGATGTCAGGTCTAGGCCATCCTATTGAACACCTCCTCAAGTTCTCACAGTAAGTCCACATGTAGGGCTTTGGGAGCTGTTTTACACATGTGTCCAGAACCTCGTAAGTAACAGGTCATGCCCATTTCTTCAGCCAGCTTTGCTATTCCCTACTCTCCCATCTCTTATGAACAGAATTGTTTTCCTGATTTATTTTTCAGTGAGTTCATCACTGGTGTAAAGGAATTGGTCTCGTGTTTGTGTGTGTGTAGATTTGTATCCTGCCATTTTCCTGAACTTGTTAGTCCTAAAAGTCTCCTAGTGGAGCTTTTCTTTTTTGGTGGGTGGTCTTCTATGAAAAGAAAAATATAATCTGCAAATAAATAGTTTTGCATCTTCCTTTCCCACTTGCATTCCTTTTCTTTCTTGATTGCTCCATCAAAGTTTCAAATACTGAACATGAGCGGTAAATGTGGATGTGCTTGTCTTGTTCCTGATTTTAGAGCAAATACTTTGTTTTTTCCCATGTTGGCAGTGAATCATATGTGACTTTTATGAGTAAGTTTCTTCTATATCTATTTTTATTAGGGTTTTTATTATGAGATGATACTGGGCTTTGTTGAAGTTCTTTTCTGCATCTATTGAGATAATCATGCAATTTTTATCTTTGATTCCATTTATGTGTTATATTACATCTATTGATTTATGTATGCTGAACCATCCTTGCATACCTGGAATGAAACTGAGTTGGTTATAGTGTATGACCTTTCTCATGGATTACTGAATTATGTTTGCCAGTATCATACTATTACTGTTTGTATTTTTTGAGACTGTGTTTCATTGTGTAGCCCAGGTTGGTCTCGAACTTGTAATCATCCTCCTACCTCAGCCAGCTATCTTATTATTTTTCTTTTTTTTTCTTTCTTTTCTTTTCTTTTTTTTTTTTTTTTTTTTTTTTTTTTTTTTTTTTTTTTTTTTTTTTTTTTTTTTTTTTTTTTTTTTTTTTTTTTTTTTTTTTTTTTTTTTTTTTTTTTTTGAGTCCTTGTCCTGCTTTGGTATCAGGCTAATACTGGTCTCATGGAATGAATGTGGAAAATTTCTTCTTTTTCACTGAAAATTTAAGAAGTATTGGCATTAGTTCTTCTCAAAAGTTCTGGTAAAATTCAGTGGTAAACCCATTGTGCCATAGAATTTTCCTGGTTGGTACAGTTTTGACTGCTGCAGCTGTATCATTACTTGTTAATGGTCTGTTCATGGTTTTAACATCTTCTTGCTTCAATTTTGCTAAGTCATACATGTCTAGGAATTTATCCATTTTTTCTAGTGTCTGTTGTTTACTGAAATATTAATTTTCAAAAGTTTCCAGTAATTCTCTGAATTTCAGTTGTAATTTCAACTTTTTAAGTTCTAATTGAGACTTGTGCCTCTCTCAATAAGTTTAGCTAAAGTTTATAAATCTTATCATTTCAAAAAACAAACCATTTGATTCAAAATTCTTTGTCTTTTATCCTAATTTCATTAACTTCTTCTTTGATCTTTATAATTTCTCCCATTAGTAGATGAATGGACAAAATATGTGGTATATATACACAATGGAATATTAGTAATAAAGAGGAATAAAATTATGTCATTTATAGGAAAGTACATCAAACTAAAGACACAATGCTAAGTGGAATAAGTCAGACACAGAAAATTAAATATTACATGGTTTCTTTTAATGAGAAACAATACATAAAGTATATAAATGTAAGAATAAAATAGAGGAACTATGAAAGGAAACAAGAAGGCAGACTTTTAGTGATAGAAAAGGAGATTAGAGGTAGGGGTGATACAAGGAAGTGGGCAGAAAGGATGAAAATGATGAAGATGTATTGTACGCAGGAACCAAGCCTCTGCAATGAACATTACTATGCTGTATGGCAAATACACGCTAATAAAAATGACATCTTGTTTTACAACATGTAGAGAAGCCTATAGGGATTTTAGAGAAAAAAGTATATGGGGGAAATCATAAAATTTTTCATGGAGGAACTAAATATATGTGATATTCAAAATAAGGTATTGGTAGACTGAATTTAAATTGTATTCCTTAGAAGTCAATGATGCTAAAGAGAATCCTTTTCTCTAAACCAGGATGAATTTGGTTGTGGTCCCTTACTTACAGAAAACAAAAAAATCTGCAAATAAGTAACCAAGTTTTGTGGAAAAAATCCTCTTAGTTCTTAGGATAATACACTATCTGATAAGGATAATCTCTTTTTGATAGAAATGACTTTTACTAGTATCGTCCACGTTATGAAAAACGTTCCCATCCCAGCTCCTAGTGCCACATTTCCCCTGCTGATCAGCAGTGATTTGTGCCCACTGCACGGAATAGTCCCTTTTTAACACTAGTAATGATGTTGATACCTTGATACATATTTTAAAGTACATTTTCAGTAGCGTATCAATTTTACAAAACATTGGATTTCAATTCAAATACTATTTTGATCATACCCATCTTCCATTCCCTCCTGTACACCCCTCTTTCTTATTCCGTTCCTCTGGTCTAATAGTCTTCCCTCTACCTTCATATCATCTGTTTTGAGATTGAATTATTATGGAGAACGTGTGATATTTGTCTTTTTGAGTCTGATTTCAAATTGTACTACAAAGCCATAGAAAACAACATGGTACTGACACAAAAATAGACATGTAGACCAAAGGAGTAGAAGAGAGGACACAGAAATGAGTCAATGAAACTACAACCATCTGATTATGGTTGTAATATATTACAATATATTATAATATTGCAACATATAATATAATATTAGTATTAGAATATATTGAATATGTTACAGAGAACATGTGATATTTGTCTTTTTTAGTCTGGCTTATTTTGCTTCATCTGATGATCTCCAGTTCCATCCATTTTCCTGAAAATGATACGATAGCTCACATTTTCTTTATTTATCTCTTGACAGGCAACTAGACAGGTTCCATATCTTGGCTATTGTGAACTATGCTACAATAAGCATAGGTATATAAATATTTCTGTAGTATGCTAAATTTAATTCCTTTAGGTATATCCCAAGAAGTGGTTCAGCTGGATCAAATATTAGTTCTACAGGTTTTTGAGGGATTTCCATGCTGATTTTCATAGGGGTTATATGAATTTACATTTCCACCAGCAGTGTAGAAGGCTTCTTTGTTCTCCGCATCCTTGCCAGCATTTACTGCTTTTTGTGTTCTTGATGATGGTCATTCTGATGGGAGTTAGGTGGAATCTCAATGTAGTTTTGATTTTATATTTCCCTAATGACTAGAGATACTGAATTTTTTTTCAAATTCTTATTGGCCACTTGTACTATTACTTTTAAGAAGTGTATGTTCAAGCCATTTGCCCAATTATTGATTGGGCTATTTGATTTTTTGATGTCATTTTTTTGCATTCTGTATACATTTAAGATATTAACCTTATGTCTTAAGAGTAGCTGGGAAAGATCTCCCATTATACAGGCCATCTCTTCATTGTTAGTTGCTTCCCTGGCTCTGCAGAAATTTTTATTTTGATATGGTATCATTTGTTTTTTCTTGCTCTAGTTTCTAGTGGTATTTAAGTCCTATCCAAGGAGTCCTGTGATTTCCCTCTGTATTGTGTAGTTTCAGGTCTTGTAGCTCAGTCTTTGATAGATTTTGATCTGATTTTTATACGTGTTGAGAGATAAGGATTTAGCTTCAACCTTCTATAAGTGGATATCTAGTTCTCTCAGCACCATTTGTTGAAAAGACTATCTTTTCTTCATTGTATACATTTAGCAACTTTGTCAAGAATCAGATGGTAGTAGTTTTATTTGTTTCTGTCCTGTGTCTACTTTTGTGTTAGTACCATGTCCTTACTACAGCTTTGAGTATAATTTGAAACCAGGTATTGTGATGCTTCCAGACAAGTTCTTGGCTACTTAGGATGTTTTGTGTTTCTGGATGTATTTTAGGATTTTTTTTCCTAGTTCTGTGAAAAACGCCATTGGGATAACACGGAATCTGTAGATTGCTTTTAGTTACATGATCATGTTAACAATATTAATACTTTCAGTCATCAAACATTGGAAATCTCCCCATTTTCTAGTGTTTTCTTCAATTGCCTTCTGCAGGGTTCTGTAATTTTCTTTACAGAGGTCTTTCACCTCCTTAGGGTGATCCCTAGGTATCTCATTTTTTTCTGAAGCTACTGTGAATAGAATTGTTGTCCTGATTACACTGTCAACTGGTTCATTATGGGTGTACAGGAAAGCTATAGAATTTTTAATGTTGAATTTGTATCCTGCCCAATAAATTATTTTTTTCTAGTAGAGAATGGTATTCTTTGTATCCTACACTGTTTTCATAATTCCTGACTATGAAGGAAAGGAGTAAGTTAAACTTTTGCTACTCTTTGCCTGTTTTGCTTCTAAAAGATGACCAGTTCTTTGCAGAGAGCCTGCCAATAGCTTTCTGAGTCTTATCCCGGGTCTTTGATTTGACCCTTTTCAGATATCTGCAAATAAAATACTTTATGTTTGCACACACACACAAAAAATACGAAATGATTATTCTAAAACTTTTCTGGCCTTTTCTAAGTGAGAAAGACCTGTTTAAACCAGGCGTTGTGGTGCACAGCTTTAATCCCAGTATTTGGGAGGCTGAGGCAGGAGGATCATTGTGAGTTTGAGCCTAACATGAACTACACAGTAAGACCCAGTCTCAACAGACAAAAACCTTGCTGAGTGTGGTGGCATACACCTGTAATCCCAGCACTCAGGAGGCTGAGGCAGGAGGATTGCTCCAAGTTTGAGGCAGCCCGGGCTACAAAGTGAGTTCAAGGCCAGCCTGAACTGCATAGTGGGACTGTCTCGAAAAGACAACAAAACAAAAAACAAAACATCAAAACCAAAACCAAACAACCAAAAAGAAGTCCAGAATTTGGCTGAAACCATATTTTAATCTGCTCCCTCACTATCCTAAACTGCAGATAGTTGTGGGGGAAGGGTGAGCTATTCTGATAATAGAACCAGAAATTCCCCTTACCGCTTCCAGGAAGGTTTGGAGTTGGAAGGCTGAGGCTCATTAAACCCTTTTGTCTGTGGTAGGGAGAAAGCTTCCTATTGGGTCTCTTAGTGAGTTTAAGTATCACCTGTTCCCAAGGCCAGCCCTCGTCTCTCTCCTTCAGGTTGGAAAGATGCGCCATCTTTCCTACATCTTACTTTACCCCCACCTTTTTTTTTTCTTTTTTTTGAGACAGGGTCTCACTGTGTAGTTCATGCTGGCCTTGAACTTGTGATCCTCCTGCCTCAGTCTACCAAGTGCTGTACCTTACCCTATTGAAAATGGAAAATTAGTATTATATCACTAGTTCTCCTTTGTCTGTTTTTTGGATTAGTAGAAGGGACAAAGCTTACAGCTCTGAAAGGTTCCAGGGATAAGAACATTTTCATAAAAAATTGTTCTTCTTTTTCTTTTTGTGATATTTGCGATCTAACTCAGGTCTTGTTCATCTAAGCAGGTGGTCTGTCCCTGAGCTGCACCTCCAGTCAGAGCTTTCATACTGACTCGACTACCTTACAGGTGAGTTGGGTCATTGTGTGGGGCATAGGTACATGAGTTTTACAATTATAAACACTGGGTTGCCTACAGCAGTGTCTAGGACCTGGGTGAGTGCTGCTGAAAATCTGTAGTATAAAGTGTGATACTCCATCTGGAAGCACACTGTGACCTGGACACTGAGGTTTCCTTGTGAGGGAATTTTGAGTACAAAGAAAAAACCCTCCTAGCAGAAACTCTTCAGGATGTTTGGCTTGATGGCATTACTACAAGACCAAGAGATCATGTGGCAATCATTTGTAGGACTGGTCATCAGGCAGTTGCCCAGAATTTGGGAACTAAGGAAACAGAGAGGAAGAATGTGATGGCAGAGTGAGCAAGGAAACAGAAAAGGAAGCAGGGGAAAAATGAATCTACTATTTGTACTCATGACTTCATTCTGATCAGCCCTCCACTGACACACCCTTATCAGCTTTCATCTGTTGGAAGCTAACAGGGACTTGCTAGGGGACAATGACACATTTCAGTTTGGGAGTATGAGGGCAATATGTTCAGGAATGCTGTCAGATATTCTAGTACCATTTGAAGAAGGTGACCTTGGTCCCTGCCCTGCTATATCTTATAACAAAGTCACAGAGATTTAGGGATGTATAAATTATCTTATTCTGCGAAATGAATACTTTAAAATTTAGTGACTTAAAAATACATACATTTATTATCTCAAAGTTTTGATGGGTCAGGAATCCAGGCAAGGCCTAGCTGCTTTTTCCACTGTAGAACCCTTCATGAAGTGAAGCCAAGAAGTTAGCTAGGGCTGAGGTTTATCTGAAGGCTCTACTGCAGAAGAACACGTGTCCACATTCACGTCCGCGCTGTGGGCAGGACTCTGCTCCTCAAGGCTACTGGTCTGATGGTCCCAGTTTCTCACTGGCTGTGGCTGGAGGCCTTTCTTGGTTCCTCACCCGGTAGTAACTTCTCCACCAAAGCCAGGAAAGGTGAGATTCTGATAATAAAGTAAAAGTTACAATTTCTGTGAAGTAAAAATGAAAATGATATCCCATCATATTTATTATACTGGTAAACTACTAAGCAAATCCCTACATTGAGCTGACACTTAAGGGGAGGAATATTACAGAAATGTGTGAATTCCAGGAGACTTAATGGAGACTTCTGAGAAGTCTTTCTAACACAAAAGTTTCTTCTTGGAAACCCTGCTTAGCTCTTTGAAGCCAGAGTGGCCACAGATGTCAGCAGCGCCTGCTATTCATACCTCTGTCATCTAGGGCAAGGCCTTTCAATGGATGCGTGGTGAAGCAGCTGGTAAGAGAAACATGGAAGAGGTCGGAGCACCCAAAGGAGAGGCTGGTGGTGTGGAGTAAACATGTGAAATCATCACGAATGATAAAATGAAAGGAGCTCTTAGAGGTGACATATCAGTACTCAGACTTTAGAGGGGAGAAGACAGTAAATGACATAGGGTTCACCACAATATCTCTACTGTTCTGGATCCCAAACCACAGGCCTAAGGAGGCAGTATTCAGGTTCTGTAGAGACATCCAGGCTTATAAAGGAAGCAGATATTATAGGCTAGAAGGTTTAATTTCTATTCTTATTAATATATTTAATTTAGCACACCCATATTATCAAATTGTACTTTCACAGCTTTAACCTATCAGAGAATGAGTCACCCAGATGGTGGAAAGCTGCTCCAGGGAACTTAAAAGCATGTAACTCTCATTCTGGGACGTTTTCCATTACTCAATGGCCTGAGGACTCTAATCAAGAGAGATGTGAGGGCTTAAGGAGGTTGAGGTACTGATCTGGGGTCACGTAACAAGTCATGCCTTGTGCTCAGATACTTGCTTCTATTTAGAGAAACACTGGATGAGGCAGTAAGCTGAAGTTGTGCTCACAAAGCATCTAGGAAGTGATTTTTACAAAATGAAGTGGCAGCAAAAGTGGCCCCACCAAATAACTATGCAAGGTCATCAATGCTTCACTGTAGGAGATGGATGTGCTAAGAAGGACCAAAGAAGCCATTTCCTTTACAGAGATTCTTGTTGTACCTACTTAGATGATGTTCATTTGTGGCAGAATCATTTACCAAGCTACTGACTGCTGTATCTACTTTTTGCCAAAGGAGTCAAAGTTAACTTTTCACTATATTTTTCCATGGACGCTCTGGGTTTTTGGTTAATGACTTTCACATTTCCTGATTCAAAAAGCAGCTTTGAGGCATCTTTGGACAGTGCCATCTAGAGTCTCATGGGGGAGGGACATTTAGTTGGGTGTTCCTAGGAGGGAGGAGTAGGAATTGAAGCAGATCCTGAGAGACAGAGAGAGAGGTAGAGAGAGAGAGAGAGAGAGACAGACAGACAGATAGACAGAGAGAAAGCGAGCATGAACAAGATCTGTGTAATGGTAGCAGTGGCTCCAATGACTTGAGAATAAGGACATAAAGATGAGTTCCTTAAGTAGATGAGTCATATACAGAAGTCCTCTAGGAAGCCACAAGATTCCTTAAGGAATGAAATGATGTTTGCTAAGATGACTATTAAGCTTCATTTCCTGGAAGCTAGAGCAAAATCTTGCACTGACCAACCCTGACATACTGTTTGAAACTGAATGCAAGCTGAAGAGGAAAAAGGTTCCCAACAATGACTAAAATTGATTCTCTCTCCACCCTTTAAAGTGGGGGCTTTCAGCCTTATTTAATTTAGAAAAATTAAATAATGCTTGCTGTACTTCAATGTTGTGGAACAAATTTGTGCTTTCGTGTATATTATCTCAATCTTTAAAAGTCTTAGAAGTATGTTTTTCTCCTTTTCCAGCAGGGCAACCTGAGGGGCATGAAAAGTCACATTTAGCAGTCGAGCCTCGAATAGGGCATTAGGAACGGAGAGCACTCTTATATTGTGAGGAATTATTCTCTTGTACATGGACAGCAAACTCAACTGACTTCAAAAAGAAGCTGTTAGTTCAGGTACCTCAAAGCCAGGGAGTAAGGCTGGCCTTGGCATCAGGGCTGCTGTTGGACCTCAGCTGACACCATTTGGATTCAACTGACATCCATTTCTTTGTTCTAGATTCTAGGTTGGTTTTATTGTTAAGACTGAGTTTGGCAAGTTCATAGCTACAGCCTCCAAGTTTCAAGGGCAGGGGAAAATGGATGGCTTCTTACTGGTCCTTCCAAAAGATCTACTGTACTTTATTTTCCCCAATTGTTTTACAGGCCCATTTCTAACCAATCACTGTTGCCAAAAACATGGAATGAACTTTTTCACCATTTCTGAGTTATATATCATCCTTAAGACTGTTAAGAAAGATCACTCCATTTGCCCACGGGCTGAAGTTGAGAATCAGGTTAGCTCCCTAGAGGACTGAAGGAACATTTTCAAAAGACGAATTGATGGTGGGTTACAGAATGAAAACAAAAACTAATCAGATTTCTCCTATATCACTCTCTCCCACTTCAAGTTTTGAGTAGACAGATAAGGTCTACTTAAAACAGAAGAATGAGAAGCCAACAGGAACATTCATCATAAAAACTTAAACTACCCCACACCTTAAACTCCATCTCTTCTTTCTTCCTTCTGTTACTATTTTAAAAGAGGTCTCCTCAGATACCTGTCTCCAGCCTCCCGAGCTGGGATTTGCATATATTTTTCAATTTGCAACAGTGTGTTAGAACTTTAAGCTTAATTATCTACCTTCCAGACTGAGACCTTCTCCCTCATGACAGCTACATGCCCAACATTTACTATTCAGCACCTAGCAGAGCTCAGAATCGTCTGGAAGAGGGATTTCAGTGGGGTGGCCCATGGCACATGTTTTCGGTGTGGCAGGGCCTGAAGTGCTTTCTGTTCTCTTAACAGCGGCGGCGAGGGTGACTCCGGATCGCAACTCAGGCTTCTTTTTTTGTTGTTGTTGTTGGTACCGGGGGTCAAACTCACAAATTGGCTCTTGCCAGGCAGCGCTTATACCGCTGATCTATATCTCCAGCCGCAACTCGTGTTTCTATACTTGTCTCCACTTCGAGACTTGCCTGTAAGATGAAGTCCTGGTGAAGATTTGCTGTCCTCTGGGTCAGAGTTTGAGGCCCCCCGAAAACCCAGGGCCCCGCCTTGGGGCCACCTCCGCCTGCGATGGTTCTCCTTGGAATCCCCACTGTGATGGGCGGTGAGCCTGTCCTGCCTGGGCGGCCTGGCCTTCACTAGTTTCCCAGCCTAAGGCCTGCGGCCTGCTCCGGTCCGCCTGCCCCCTCCTCCGGTCGGCCTGCGGCCTCCTGCTGTCCGAAGTCTCCCGACCCAAGAGGCCCGAGGAAGGCGTCGGCGGGCGCGAGTCCAGTGGCTGGCCCGGCTTCCTCGCCCGAGCACTGTGCGGGAGGGGGGCACGGCCGTTTGGACCCCGCAGGGTGTTTGCAGGACACCACAGAAGCCCCAGACCCAGCAGCCAGTCTGACCTGGGGGACGGAGGAGTGACCTTCAACAGGAGAACCAGCGACCGCAGACAAAGCTGCCAAGGCTCAACGCCTGGCACCGCAGAGTGCGCGCTTCTCGTCTTCTCGCGAGAACTCGAGCGGGCTTCTGATAGGACAGTCTAGGCCTGACGTCAGCCTGAGGGAGGTAGGAACATGGCGGCTCTCGCGCCAGGCGGTTTGCTTTCAGCGTGTGCAACACGTTTATTTCCCTACCCTTAGTAGATGTAGAATCCAGGTGTCTTTTGTGCTTGTGTTGACAGAGTCATTGTTCAGTACAGAAGGAACCTAGAAAGCACATCTAGAAGGAAGCGCCAAAGCCTCAGAACCCTGTAAAGGCCTCTCCGGCCGTCAGGGCGGAGGACTTCCCAGGGCCCTGGCCGGCCTCCCGCGTCCGGGACCGCGAGCCCGAGGCCCGGCCGCCGACAGCCCAGGCCGCTCTTGCAGGACGGAAACCCGCTAAGTGTGTTTAGTCCGGCGGGCGGTGACACACGCATGCATGTCGTGAGCGCCTGCTCTGTGTCTGCTCCTTTCTAGGTAGGCGCTCCAGCTGTGGCTTCCTAAGAGGTGAAGACAATGTCCTTTGTTACTGCGTTCCCCTTTTAGAAAGTGGTATATGGCAAATTCGAAAGATGTGGCAAAGTGGAACAAAGAGCCCCGCACATTCCCAGCCTCAAAACTATTATGCTGGTATTTTGATATTTAAAATATACTATGCATTTTAAAAATTTTTGTTTAAATATTATGTACTTAAAACAACACACATTTTATGTTATTATAAACTGTCAAAAATAACATTAAATCGAACTCACATGGGTAAGCATCATATTGTGAGAAATCAAAAGAGTAAAAGTCTAAAATGTACAATAGATGTTGTGAAATGGGAAGAAATTGTTAGAAGGGAAAAAAGAACTAGGATGGAGGAAAGAAAGGAAGGGAAAAGAAAAAATGCAAGTTATACTATTAGCATCTCTTAGTTCATACAAAAGAAAGGTTTGCATTAATAGCTGTTGGAGAATTTTTTATGATCATATCTTGTACCTCAAGTAATTACTTTAAAGACAATAATACACAATCTATTAACTATTGTTACTCTCCAATTATCTTGTTATGAAATTTTGTTTTACCTTTTTTCCATAAAATAAAAAAATTATGCGATAACATGCTATTACATGGTAAAATACTAATTTTTGTTGATTTTTGCAGTTTCTTTTAAAAAAGTACTTTGCTTACCGTGTTTGTTTATAGCTGTTCTTGCTTACAAGCTGCCCAATTTCAAACAGCAGAAAGCTATTCCTAAATGTTTGCTTATTTCCTAGCTGAAGATTCTTCCCATGGCTTATTTGTGTGTTTGTGTGCGTGTGTGTGGGAGTTGTTGGGGACTGAACCCAGAGCCTTTATGCTGAGGTACATTTTCAGCTCTCCTTTATTTTAAGACAGGGTTTCACCAAGTCACCGAATTGCCCAGGTTGGGCTCAAACTTGAGATTCTCCTGCCTCAGCTTCGCAAAAATGCTGGGATGATAAGCATTTGCAAACACACCTCCAGGAGCTTACTACTTTTATTCCTTCAGTTTTATTAGGTAAGTTATCCACCTGTCAGTTAGCTGTTTAACACTGAATTCTTCTCTGAATTTCAAGCTAAAGAAACGAATTGCTTGCTAAGTATTTGCAGTGTAAAATCTTCTCAAATTAAACCATTGTCTTCCTCTGTCATCCACCTGCTTTCCTTTTATTTTTCCATTACCAACCAATACGTCCAGCACTCCAAGTAAGAAACTAAAGATTCATGGCATACATTTCTGTGGAGTCAATAACTATATGGATGAGATAGAAAAATATATTTACTGGATGGAGAGATTCTGCAGTTTTCATAATCTATTTCTTACCTGAAAATAGACTTTTAAGTTTCTTCTGGTCATGAGTTGTAATTTTTTTTTTTTTTTTTTTGGTACCGGGGATTGAACTCACAACCTTGAACCTGCCAGGCAGGCGCTTATGCCACTGAGCTAAATCCCTGGCCTGTTTTTTAAGACAGGGACTCACTATGCAGTTCAGGCTGGCCTTGAACTCACTTTGTATACCAGGCTGGTCTCAAACGCACAGTGATCCTCTTGCCTCAGCCTTCCGAGTGTTGGGATTAAAGGCATGTGCCACCATGCCTGGCATGGGTTGTATCTTTGAAATCGATTTTTCATTATATTAATAATACTTATTCACATTTTGTGTTAAAACTAAAATATTCCTGCTAAGCTATCTCATTTAAAAGTAGGAACAAAAAAAAATTCTGTTCTACATGAAATTTTGTATTTCCTTAGTTCCTATTTATGTTATTATAGACTGTTCATTTTCTACTAAATTCAGTCTGTTACTGTTAATGTTTATTTTGGTCCTCAGCTTGTCCTAGATTTAGCCATTTACTTTGACTTTTTTGTCTGTTTTCAAAATGATGTATTGCTATCATTTTATTTACTTTCTGACATAAAAAGATGTTTTAGGCTAATGATATGCTTTCCTTGTCCCTGTCCTGAGTTCAGCTATTTCTCTGAGTGGCCCTGGTTCCTGTAATATACATACATATGTCAGCACATGTAAATCATGATCAGTTTCTCTGTTATCGATGTTAAGAAGCACGAGTTCCTCAGCAGTATGTCCAGTTGCAGTCCAATACCACAGGCTAGTCTAGTTTCTCCCTTCTTTCTCCATCAGTAAGAAATCAGTCTGGTTCCCAGAATACTAAATGTATTTAGGTTGCAGATAGGTCTGTAAGCATCCTGCCTTTCTCACCACTGTTCTCTCTATGTCCAGGTGATGTCCTTGGACATCAGTGTCCTGGCAGCTGTGTTGTGTGACAGCCTCCTGAACCCACTGTGTGTCCCGCACCCTGAGCCAGGAAACTCTTCTGTGCGAAGCCCTTCTTTGCCTTGCTGGGGCTCTTGCCTTCTCCTCTGGGAAACTGTAGCAGTCCCTGATTACACCGGGCTCTCTTCTTTCGGTGTGCATACCTGTTTTATCTGGCTCACACGATGCCAGTTATAATGGATTGTTTAGAAAGGGAAGAGGAAAAAATACTGTCTTTTCCTCCTTCCATCTTACTGATGTACAAGTGACATGTCAAAAACTTCCTGTATATAAATGTACAGTTTCATGACTTTTGATATATGTATATGAACATTTGAGATCCTTACAATCAAGATAGCAAGCACATCTATATCTCCCCCTTTCACTGAGTTTTTTAATTAAACTTTTTGAGAGAAGTATAGACTCATGTATAATTGGAAGAAATAGATTTTAAGTACATTACCTAATTTCTTCTAATGGTAATGTATTACAAAAGTGTAATATCACAACTTATTAGCATGGACATTGATATCTTCAAAATACAGAGCATTTCCATTTCTACTAGCAGAAGGTTCCCGCATGTTGCCATTTTGTAGACATACCCATTTCCCTTCAGATTCCACCCCTCTAATCCACCTCCAGTTTTATAATTTTGTCATTTCAATAATATTTTATATATAAAATATGTATGACTACATACTATATGCTATGACTACATACATAATATATTCTGTAATGCTAGCTGTACACCACAATATTTAACTTTTGGGGGTTGACCTTTTAAAAACTGAGCTCAAGTCTCTGGGGATTCATCAAGGCTGTTGCATTTCTATTGGTTCATTCTTTTTATTCCATGATGTGGGTGTACTAGTTTGTTTCATAGCACACTGAATGACAGTTGGGTTGTCCAGCTTGGGGCTGTTACAGATAATGCTTTCTTTCTTTCTTTTTGTGGCTTTTCAAGACAGGGTCTCACTGTACAGGACTGGCCTTGAGCTTACTTTGTAGCCCAGACTGGTCTCAAACTTGCAACAGTCCTTCCTCAGCCTTCTGAGTGCTGGGATTACAGGCATGAACCACCACACCTGGCCAGCTAATGCTTTCATAAACAGTTGTGTACAGGTTTTCTTTTTGTGTGTGTGATTATAAATCTTCATTTCTCTGTGATAAATGGCCAGGAGAGTAAATTGTTGAGTTCTGGTGTTTGCTGGTAGTTGCATGGTTAATTTTTTATGATGCTTAAAAACTGTGACTGTACCATTTAAAATTTCCCTCAGCAATGTTGAATGACCTGGTTTCTATTCATTGATGTCGAATGATCTTGTTTCTGTTCACCATTACACATTTGCTGGTGGTGTTATTTTTTCTAATTTAGGCATTCTGATAAGTATATGGTAATACTTAATTGTGATTTTAATTTGTATATCCTGAATGACTAATGATGGTGGACATTTTTCATTTGCTTATTTCCCATCTCTATATTTTCTTTGGTCAAATGCTTTTGTCTGTGTTTTGGTGGACTGTTTGCTTTTGTGTTGTTGAGTTGTCAAAGTTCTTCATATATTGTACATACACTGTGTGTTAGATATTTGCTTTGCAATTATTTTCTCACAATCTCTATATAACTCTGAACAGTTATATTTTAAATACAGCAATAGCTTTAAAGTTTGATAGTTAAGTTTATTTTTATGGATTGTGCATTTCTTGTTGTTTCTAAGAACCTATTCTTAGATGCTGAACATTTTTTTTTATTTTCTAAAGTTTAAAAATTTTTTGCTTATCTTTAAGTTTGTGATCCATTTTGAAGAAATATTTTTGTATAAGGTGTAAAACTTAGGTAGATGTTCTTTATTTTAAAATTTTTCCCCTGGGGCTGTACATTTAATAAACATTGTTTTCTTAAAGGCTATCTGTTTGTTACTGATTTTTTTTTAACTTTGGCAAAAATTTCTGGGGCACATTTCTGTGGCTCTATTTTTGCATTTTCTATTTTGTTTCACTGATCTATATCTGTATCTTTTTGTTAATACCATGCGGTATGATTACTGTAGCTACATAGTTTTAAAATTGGGTAGACTGATTTCTTCTGATTTTTCTTTTCCAAAACTGTTTTAGCTGTTACAGTCTCTTTCTCTTTCTATATACATTGTAGAATAATCTTGTGTACAGAAAGTATGCTGAGATTTTGATGGCAATTATTTTAAGTATTTGTATAAATTTGAGAATTTATATCTTTAGTATGTTAACTTTTCTAATACATGACGATGTTTCAGCTTTACATTTATGTGTCTTCATGCATTTCTTTCATTAGCATTGTATAATTTTCATAAAAACCTGTGTATATTTTGTTCATAATTATTCTATTTTTTAGTGATGTAAACAAATTTCTGCTTGTATGTACTCACTGATGATATATAGCAACACAAGAAATTTTTTGTGTTTTATATCCTTTGACCTTAACTCACATATAAGTTCTAGGAGGGTGTTCTTTCATTTTTTATTTTTGGTAGATTACTCCAGACTTCCTATGTAGATAGTCACAATCATGACATCTATAAATGGAGGCAGGTTTACTTTCTGCTTTCTCATCTCTGTGCCTTTCCTCCCCACCAGCTGCAATGGCGAAGACTTGCAGCATGGCGTTGAATGAGAGTGGTAAGGACACACAGACGTCCTTGCCTTGTTCCTGATCTGAGAGTGAAAAATTTCAATCATTCACAGTAATTATTATGTCATATGTTTTTGCTTTTTTGAGACAGGGTCTCACTCTGCAGTTCTGACTGGCCTTGAGCTCACTTTGTAGCCCAGGCTGGTCTTGAACCCGCAACAACCCTCCTACCTTAGCCTCCCGAGTACTGGGATTACAGGCTTGTGCCACCACATCCGGCTATGCTAGTATAGTATTTTTGTAGATTTCCTTTATCAAGTAAAAAATATTCCTTCCCTTGCTGTTTTTTTATTTTTATTTTTACTCATACATATTTGCAGTTCATATGATTGCTTTCCTCCTTGAGGGAAGTCAGAGCATGCATGGGACACATCTCAGCTCTTCGTAAGGCCCCATCCTGTCCCCTCCCTTTCGTTACCCTCCTTGCTGTCTCTGTGCCCCTTCCCATTTGCAAAAGATCCGTCTCCTTGTTTCTTATCATCTCTCTTTTATTTCGCTTTTTATTTATACTTTGGGTTTCTTATATAAGACAAGCCATGTGATACTTAAGTTTGTGTGTCTGATTTATTTCATTTAACATTATGGTTTCACGATGTATCTATTTTCCTACAAATGACTCAGATTCATCCTGTTTTTTGGAGGCAAGGTCTTCCTGTGCAGTGCAGTCTGGCCTTGAACTCACTGTGTAGCCCAGGCTGGCCTCGAACTCACAGTGATCCTCCTGCCTCAGGCTCCCAAATGCTGGGACTACAGGTGTGTACCAAGGCTTATTCTTTTTTATAGCAAAGCAATATTCTGTTGTGTATAAACACATCTCTTTATCCATTCATTTGTTCACGGACATATAGGCCACTTCCAAGATTTAGCTGTTGTGAATTGTGCTGCTGTAAACATTGATATGCATATATCATTATAATATGATGTCTTTAATTCTTTTGGGAAGATTCCTAGACTGGAAATAGCTGAGTCAAATGGAATTTCTAGTTTTAGTTTTTTGAGGAGTCTCCCTACTGATCTGCATAGTGGTTATGCTAGTTTACTGTTCCAGTTTACCTTCCCCCGACAATGGAAAAGGATTCCTTTCTCCCAGGAAACCTGCCAGCATTCCTTGTTATTTGATTTCTTGGTAGCCATTCTTTCTGAAATAAGATGGAATCTCAGTGTTGTTTTGATTTACATTTCTCTAATGGCGAGATGTTGAACATTTTTTCATGTATTTATTGTCCATTTGCATTTCTGCTGAGATGTATTTGTTCATTTTAGTGGCCCATTTTTTGACTGGGCCTTTTGTATTTTGGGGCATCTTTTTTGACATCTTTACATACTGTATTCTAGATATCAATCCACTGTTCAAGGAATAGCTGGCAATTTATTTTCCCCTTTTGTAGGTGGTCTTTTCACTCTGTTGGTTGTTTTCTTTGCTGTGCAGAGGCTTTTTTAATTTTTTAAATTTTTTTTTATTTAAGCAGAAAAAAAGACATATGTAACAAAGACAAAAAAACAAAACAGACAAACGATTAGAGTAAATGCACAACAGTAACATTACAGGTTTACAAAACAGGATAATAGAAACTTGACAATGGTTGCAATATTGCGTATCATTATCTTTAAAATGGTTGTTTACATTAACAGATATAGACATGTGAACTTGATCTACTCATATGAGTATTAATTGTTCTTTCTCAATAATGAATACATTCATCAGTGTGATCGTTTTAGTTATCTTACATATACATATATACAGATTTATATCTTTTACTTTTCTCCTCCCTCTTTCCCCCTTTTCCCTTCTCAGTTACTTTTGCTCTTCGAGCTGTTTTGTACCCTTCCACAGTATTTATTATAGATTTTGGATCATATATAATTTTTCAGTTTCTTACACTGGGGAGACAATATGGTATTTACACATGTGGGTTTGATTTATTTTACTTAGGAGTATGGTCTCAAGTCGTGACCATTTACTTATAAAAGTCTCAATACAATCTTTCTTAATAGCTGAGTAGTACTCCATTGTATAAAAATACCACATCTTTTTTATCCATTCTTTGATTGATGGGCACTTGGGTTGTTTCCAAGATCTGGCTATTACAAATTGGGTTGCTATAAACATGAGTGCACAGATATCACTGTGG